>JACWBX010002420.1:8676-19966 GCA_014622435.1 Polypedilum pembai | reverse complement strand
TATTTTAAATTTAAAATTGAGATAAAATAACTGACAAATTTTTCGCTGATTAATATAAATAATTCTCTTATTTCTCTTAAATTTTCAATATAATGAAAAGAGTGAATGGAAATTTTCCAACTAACTGGTCATTCATTTTTACTGTTCATATAAAGTCGTTCTCGTTTGGCAACATATGTTGTTGTGCACACAAAGAGAAGCTTTTAATTACAATCTCTCTTTGCAGCATGTGTAGCAGGCTTTAAAGCCAGAAACATAAGTGTCAGTGGGCACAAAAGTTCATAAAAATAAATGGTGAAACAGGTGAGTTTTATATACTTCGAGTGTAGAAGCACAAAAAAAAAGAGTCACTGCATATATATAAAAACAATTTTTATTGTCATGACTTTTTTTCTAGGGTTCGGAATTTCGGCATGTATACTTGACTTGTATGTGCAAGTTCCAAGTCAACTTGACTTATTAAAAAATGTCTCTAATTCATTCAAATTTTTGGTAAATTTCTATTAAAGTCAATTATTCTTAAATTTGACCCAAGTATTGACTGAATTAAATAAAAATTGAATGAATTAGAGACAATTTTTAGTAAGTCAAGTTGACTTTTTTTCACATGTCACATGTCTCATGACTTATCATTGAACCAAGCATTAATTAGGTTTGGACAAATTGATGAAGTCAAGATTTTCCCTTCCCATAAACCCTTTCGCCAGGGAGCTCAGCGCCATTATTAGACCATCAAGTGCAACCACTAGCTCGATATATTTTTATTCCATCTCTGGACACGTTACAGTATGCAATTATGAAGACTCGTTATTTAACTTTCTCTGAATTAATCTGTTTACCAAGGGCTCTCGTTCCAATGCACTTTTTATGGTGACCATTGTACCGTTCCCTTGAAAAATTTTCGTCCAGAGTCCGAAAAACAACTTGTCTTCCATTGTTGACTTGCAACTTGCACACTCTAGTCAAGTATAAATTGCAAATTCCAAACACTAGTATAACTAAAAAAAGCGTTTGGTTTTATGTAAAAGAGAAACTTTTTATTATTTTCAACACTCATTTAAATTGAGTAAATGTGCTTTGCATCGAAATTTTCCATATATAAAAAATTAAACTACAAAGGAGTGCTTTTCTTCCTTCTCTCTCACCATGTGTCTGCATTGCGGCAAGTCGTGCATAAAATATTTGTAAATAATGAATTTATATGAGAAATAGAAGTGAATAAAATTCGCTTCCTTCCCCTCATTTATGTGGATTTTTAGAGACTTTTATTTGTTGTGTGGTTTGAAATTTCAGATATTTTTCGTCGTCTTTCACTCACAAACACAGCCTGAAGATGCAAATGATATTGATTTAAAAGGGAGAGGAATATTTAATGTAAAAGTTTCAATTTTCGGCTCGAAAAAGTGCTTTAAATATGTGTGTGTTTGAGGGTAAAAAAAAACTTCCTCAACGTTCTTCGATTAGGAAATAAAAATAAATTAGGAATGAGATACAAAACATACATTAATTTTATTCAAGCAAGAAGAAATCTTTAATGAGCAGCCTCTTTTTGAATATTTCATTCGAACATTTTTTCTTTCTCTGTGACCTGACAAAATGTAGGACAAATTTTCTCTCTCTCTCTCTCTCTCTCTCTCTTGTTTGGTGTCTGTTTTATTTTCCATGAATTTTTAATAGGCAGATGAAAATTTTTGTTGCTTTCTTTCCTATGATGTTTTTGAATGTTTTTAAAGAAAGCTTATTTGATGATAAATAATAATTTTAAGCTGATTATTTTGACATAAGCTGTCATGGATAATTGAATGAAAGAAAATTTTAACAAGTTTCAAGTAAATGACCAAAACTTTTTCACAGAATTTGCTATTAATAAATTTTGTTCTAATTTTCATTTCATCTGTTTTAAACAAATTTTAGATAATAAAAATTTTCAAGATTTTTTAATCAAGGAAGAAACAACTTTAAAGTAAGATGAAAAAAGACAAAAGAAAACACGAGACGCAAAAATTTTTTGGTTTTCACATTTACTTCATAAGTAAAAGCAGGATTGGTAAAGTAGGTAATTCTACAAAATAGAACTCTACGTCATGTCTACTGTAGGTCAAATTTGCCAGCAGGAGTAGGCAAAACCTACAAAAACACTGTACTTTTACAAGTCTGAAGAAAAGTCTAAAAATTTCAGTTAGAAACAGCACTGAAGCATTTCTACTGCTATAAAAACTGAGAATTTAACATAAAAAATTTTTGCATCGAAAATATTTGTTTGTAAACATTGACAAAAACAACAAAAAGAAAATTTCTTTTGACAGAGCTGTTTTCCTCTTTTTCTGTGCTTATGTCTTACCAAATTTACTCTTTATAGTTAAATGATTTAATAATAAGCGGGATATAACTTTGCTGGGATTTTTAAAAACAAAATTTAGCATAAAAAGTAAAATAAAAATTTTTTGAAAATATTCAGAAATATTTGTAAGATTTTCTACATTTCTACAATGCTGTAAAATTTTCTACATTTCAGCAATGATGTATGTTTGTTTATTTATTAAATTTAATTTAATGCTTTAAACAATTATTTATTACAAAGAGCTACATAATAATTCGTAAGAAGGTATCAACTTAAGTAGATAGGCACTAAAACATCATTATAAAGATATTCTCTTAATCTTGTAGTTTTTATTTTTACAATAATGTAGAATTGGAAAAATTTTTGTAGATTTGTCTACAATGGCAAAAATTTTCTACATTGATGTAGAATTGTAAAAGAAATTGTAGTTTTTTCTCTTAATTTTTAACAATGATGTAAAATTGTAGAAAACTTATGACTCTATTTTGGCTAAATCAATCTACAAATCCAATTAACATTTCACTCAATCAACAAGACAATTTTTCATTCCAATAAACTTACAAGAAGTTTGAAAACAAACAAATTGTTGTAAATTGAACTTCAAAAACCAAAAACTAAAGAAAAAGAGGAAAAAATATCATTTCCGTTCATAAATTCCATTACTTATTATTCGCAAATGTAGTCAATTTAAGTCTGCACAGACTTGACTTTTTCATTTTATTTCTAAATCATATTACTTATTGTAATGAACAGTAAAGCAAAGTGAGGCAAAATATTGCAATGTCATGGAAAAAAATCAGTCACAAAGTTATTTATTTTATTTTCTTTTTTCGCCTCAGTTTGCTTTGCATGAGCATGCAATCTCAGCAATGTGTTTGGAAAGGTTTTTCCTTCTGCAATTTCAAAAACGAAAGGAAAAAAATTGAGATATAAAAATGAAGGAATTTTCCCTTCCTCATTATTTCTTACATAACCATAAGGTTTTGCCTTCGTCGTCGTTGTTATTGTTGTAATAATAAGGTGAACGAACTTTATTGTATAAATTTATTATTTGATATGTATGCATTAAAAAAAAATTCCATATCGTCCTTACCTACATACGCTTTATGTACTACACATTCCACGCTTCACATGCAAATATACAGATCGAAATACAAAAATTCTGAACATTTTTTTTCTGTTTGTTTCAAGGGGAGCATTGAAGTAGAATTTCATTCATAAAAAAGTTATCAAAAAAAGTCGTAAAAAATTTTGTTGTAGAATAATTTCGAACGCATTTTTTGTAAATTGTAAATTTAAAAAAGTGGGAAAAGTTGACTTCAAATGCAATTTATGGATAAAATCATATCATATTTCCACTACATTTGTTTGTCGCTTAAAGAGCGAGTTATTTATAACAGCTTTAATTATTTGAATTAGTTTACAAGTTCTGTCATCTCAGATCGACTATATAAAGCGAGTCCGAGCGTTATTTTAGTTTTTTTCCGCTCTCAGCTACCACACTAGAAGAACGATTGTTTTAAAAAGATTTAAATTCTTTCAAAGTCGATCTCAAACTCTTCATTATTGAACTATTATTGGAAAGTTTCCTCGAATTTGGCGCTTTTTTGTACATCAATTTTAATCCGTTTTTTTTTTCAAACTATAAAAGCATTTGATAAATGGTAAAATTGATATAAATGTACAAATATTTAGCAAGTTTTTTAAACATAGTTTGGTTTGTTCGAGCTTTCGTTTTCATATTTTATTAAAATTAAAAATTTTGTGATTTCTTGATTTTTTTGCTCGAAATTTCAACATTGATTTTCATTTCGTCTTTATTTTCGTATTTTAGTTAAATTTGTTGTTTTTAGATTTGCGAACTTAATTAAAAGACATTACATAAATATTGAAAACTTAAAATAGATTTTAAATTTTTTTATAAACAACTTTTCAAAGGGTATCAACTCTTGATAGCAAAAACAGAGTAACTGAAACTCAAAAAGTTTGTATGAAACCAACTCAACAACATTTTTGGTTATTTTTCAGATTTTCCATTTTTTTTTTGCAATTTTCAAAAAATTTTGAATTTCGAAATAAAAATTTAAATTTCGTTTTTGGTTGATTTTTCAATTAATAAAACGGTTTTACCAATGAATAGAGCATAAACCAAATGAGTCAAAGCTATTTTGTAGCGAAAATCAGTCACAAAATGTACAAAATTACAAATTTTTGAAAGATCATAAAAGATTATTAAAGATAATCGAATATCTTCGCCTGGATTTTGTTAGATAGAGTTCATTTCCATTTGGAACCTTTGTTATTTTGTTTGAAAGTCAAGTTGAAATTAAGTCAAGTAATTCAAATGTCAAGTCAACTTGACTATATTAACCAAGCAATAATCATTTATTGTGAAGTCCAAAATTGATAAAATAACGTAGAGATTTAAGTCTCAAATAAATAACATTTTCAGGCAATAAAGAAATTTTAATTTTCAACCAAAAAAAAAAATGTTCAAAAATTGAAAATATTTGGAAATTTCCAGTTCTTCTAAAAACTCTTTAAAAATTGAAAAACAAAACTAGAAAGCAAAGAGTGAAACTTGAAATAAAAAAATGCATGCACACATGAGAGAGCAATGAAGGAATAAAACGGGGAAAAAATCGATAATGCTAGTCACGGAAATGTGTCGGTGAGAGGCAAATGATGTGTATTTTTGTCAGTAAAAGAAATCTATCTATCTCGTAATAAACATTTCCATTTTTTCGGCATGTGTCAAGATGAATGTGTGTTCTTGTGGCTTGAACTAAGGCAACATATTCTTCTTCACTTCTTCTTTCGCATGAGTGAAAAAATACCACCCAACCACAGTTGATGAAGTCGACTTGAAGCCTCAAATTTTAAATGAGCGAAAATTCTCAACAAATTGTTTGAGGAAATTAAAAGACGCTGCTGATATCATGAGCTACCCAATTTTTCACTTTCTATGAAGCATAGGGGAGCTCTTCTTACATGTAAAATTATGAAGATGCTATAAAAAGCATACATACAACATCATTAGCTTCTTAAATGCTTTTAAACAAAAAAAAATTCTTCTTTTCCCTTCTCCTGCATCCATAATTTATTTACCTGTTTTTGCTCTTTGTTATTAAGGAAAAAGAGAGGAAATTTTGTATAATAATTAGTTGTATTTTGCATTTACATTTACTTCAATTAAAAAGAAGAGAGAGAGAGAAAGAGATTTCCTTAAATGAGATGAATGGGTTTGATAGTCAAATAGAGGCGGAAGTTTGGTGAAGTGTTTTTGTTTGTTGCTGTTAAATAGGAAAATTTATTCCTTTAATAAATATCCTTTGTATGCATGCATGAGAAAAGGGGGAAAATCAGAAGAAAATATTATAGGTTTAAAGTGTAAGCAGGTTACTATAATTAAGCATGGCACTCCTTTACTTCTGCTAAAATATAGGTCAATTTTTTTTTTAATTTATGAATAATTAAAATGATTTATTTAGAAGTTTTTAGAAAATAAAATGTTTATTCAAAACAACAATAAGAAGCTTGAAATGTTTTCATTTACATTTTTAATAAAAGGAAATTTAATTTCCAATTGGGTAAAAAAATTATAATATTCAATATAAAACTGCACTGAGAACAAAACTTTATAACTGGTATAAAGCTTGCTCTCATAAAGCGACAAAAATCGAAAATTTATGGGAGCTAAAAAAGTTTTACAAGGCATAAAAAGTTTGAATGGGAAAGATTTTATGAATGTATGCCTTATAAAAACACTTTATGAAAGCAAACTTCATGCCAATCATAAATTTTTTTTCTCAGTTGTTCTCAGTTATTGCTCAAAGCAATAATTGGTAAGAGATAAAAGTAATAAATGTAAATTAAACAAAAACAAGTACTATGCATTATAAAATTAATTTTAAGGTAATGCAAAAAATATTTTTTACCGTCTTCTCTCGATTATAAAATCCAGCTCTTATATTCGAATATAAGAATTACTATTTATATTTTATAGATTTTCGAATTTTTCAACAAGTTTTTCTTGTTCTGTCTTGTTTGAATATAAGGGCTGCTCTTATAATCGAGGAAAGACGGTAGCCTTTAAAATTTTCGACGAAAAAGAGAAAAAAAATTTTTTAACTGGCATAAATTTGTATCTAATAAAGCTATTTATAAAGTCTTATAAAACTTTTTTAGCTCTGATAAAGTTTTAATTTTTTCCTGACATAAAGTCACTTCATGAGATCCAACTTTTTTGCCAGTTATAAAGTTTTTCTCCGTTTAAATAAGAAAATTCTAAGGTTCAGAAATATGCAGATAAGGAGAATAATACGCACATTTAGACAATAACATTAAAAATACTAAAACACCTGTTTCTATGATACTATAATATGAGACCTAAAACAAAGAAATTTATAAGCCTAATAAAGCTTTTTATAACATTTATAGAAAAATAACAAACTTCATTAATATTTTAAAATTTGTTATAAAAAGTTTTAGAAAGAAAGCTTATACATTTTTAGTATTAGTATTCATAATGTAACATTATAGAATCAGGTGTTTTAGAACCTTTAACGTTTTTCTCTCCATACAGATCTATAACAAAAATGATAAAAAAATAATCTGTTAAATCGCCTAATAATAAGGCTTTCTATTTCTTAAATTTAGTCAATTATTACAAATTTATGCAAAACAAACAAAACTTTTTAATAAAAAAATTATTCCAAATGCATTCATCATCACAAAAAATATTCATAAAAAATTTTAACTGAATTTCTCGCCCACAAAATTTACACAAGGGAGAAGAATGTATGTATAAAAATAAAAAGAAAGTAAATTTATCTCCTCCTACATTTTAACATTTAGAAAAAAAGAGAAAAAGAAAGGAGTAAAGAAATATTGAATAATAAATTAAGAATATTTAAGTTAACAGCACGAAAAAAAAAAGAACTGAGGGAGGAAAGATAGAAATGAAATGATTTAATTTTCACTCGAAGGCAAAAGGGAAGGAAAAATTTATTTTTTTTTCACCCTGAGAAACCAAGAAATGAGCGAGTGAAAGAGTAAAATGAACTTTCTTCATATTTACTTCATCTGATAGAGATTTCAATCTTGTAAACACATTTGAGAAGGAGAAAAATTTTTTACTTTGCTCTGTATGTATGTGAAAAATATGAGGGTGAAAAATTCCTTCACTTGTTCTTCATCAATCCCCATAATAAATATCTACAACTGTGAAACAAAAGAAAAAGAGAGATTACAGAAGAAGATCTTGTTTATTAGATAATATATTTTTGTACTTATTTTTGCCGCTCCATGTTGCATGTAAAATTTTCATTTGAAGTAAAGTTTGAAGGGAAAATGTCTAAGTGCCTTCATGTCTTTCAAATATATCTCAGTGAGGGTTAGTCACTATGGAAATAAGAATATGAAACCTTTTTAGTTCATTTTTGTATAGAAAATTCAGCTTTTAAGTTCACTTTGACTTACTGGCTGAAGATCTCGAAAACTACAATAGCTTGAGACTTACGTCTTTTTGCATTTGATTTGTATTATCGAAGTATTGGCCCGACGTTTAATAATATTTCTGTCACTGATTGAAGAAATTGGGAAATTACGAAATAAAATTTCCTTATTGAAAAATGTTAACAAAAACTTTTTCGACTGTTACTAAGACTTTTTTCGTCGACGCATTTTTTTGCATCTTTTTAATTTGAATTCAACTCGACCGTTATTTTGAACTCAACAAAATTTTTAACATATAGAAAATAGTTTTAATTTGAATTTATCGAACCAATTGGTTTTCTCGAAATCGGCGACAAAAATGCGCTAAAGTCTGTGGGAGTGACTTTCATCAAATTTTTGTATATTACGTAAATAGTCACGAGTTCCAGCTCCTTCATCTTTTTTGTTTGACATTGTTTAATTATGTCAAGAAAGAAAAAATATGAAAGTTAATAAAATGAAAATTTTTTTATATCATCAGGCAAATCGTTAAACACATGACAAATTTATGTCAGGAATGTTTTACCTTTCCCTCGCTTTTTTGTGTTTGTTTGTTGTTTATGGCACACTTAGACACAATCAGCGGTTTAAATAAAGAAGCAGTACCATGAACCGCTTGAAACACAAGCTAAATATGACATAAATGTGAGGTGAAACACACCAAAAATGAGCGGATAAAGACATTATCTAGAAATAAAATTTGCAATTTCAATTAATTTTATATCTTTGTTTTCATTTCATTTTGTGATGATAAAATTATTATGTAAAATAATAAAATGAAATGCTTATCGTTGAGTTGAGTGTTGTCATGGAGATTTGTTCAATTGTGTATGTTGCTCCTTTTTCCCCCATTAACTGACTGTGTTTTTAATTATCGTAATTAAGAAATGTTTTTCTTCAATTCAAACTTTAAAAGAAAAAAGATGAGAAATTGAATACGATACTGACTTAGTTGTAATAGGAGATACGAAAACACGATAATTTCATTTCACTTTTTATACGCGATGAATTTTTACTTACTTCAAAGTCTTTAAAAGCTTTTAAAGAAGAAAACGATTGTTTTAAAAATATTGGATGAACAACACAATGTGAGATTAATGAAAAATGAATTTGAGATTGTTTTTAAACAATTTTTATTATGATTTGTTTGTCTCAAATAGGGAAATTTTTATTCAAATTTTGTGTTTTGTATTTTAATTAAAGCAATTAATCACTAAATCTTAAAAAGAAATTAGAAATAATGAAAAATGTTTTAAAGTGTTAGATTCAAATCTTAAGAATTCCAAGGCAAAAGAACTTCCGTAAAACGTTGCAAAAAGCTGCAAAAAGTGACAAAAGGTGGTAAAAAGTGACAAAAAAGTGGTAAAAAGCTGTAAAACGTTGCATGAATAATAATTAATTACATTTTTATTAAAAGAAAAGAATTTTCATTGCATAAAGTTCATAACATCACAAAAAGTCAAACTTGAGCTTTTAGTTCATTTTAAAAAAGTATTAATTCATTTTATATATGGATAAAAAGTGGCACTTTATCCGTCCAAATTTTCTTTAACAAAATTACTTTTTGCTTTAATTTGTAACTTATGATCTGTGTAAAGGATAATCTTCCCAAAAGACCAAGTCGGTTCATGGTGATGGCCAGTGAGTACAGATCAGACATACTTAGTTCATGAAATTATTTTTTGGAAATCTTTTTAGAATATCAGAAAATATTCAAATAACAAATTGCAAAGAAATTTTGTAAGATCATAGCCAAGAACATGCCTTCAAGCATAAGGTTTTGAGCTCAAAAATAGGAAAATTAAAAAACATTTTACTATAGCATGATTTTACTAAAGCTGATGGCCCTGGATTCGAATCCTAAGATGGAAATCTTAAGGATTCCGAATTTTCAGGTATTTTTCACGCTCAGAACTTACTGCTATCTGATCGCAATATAAAAGATAAGGTTTACCGACGAATTATACAAGAACATCAGGCTTATTCCTTGTCTTCACTAATCATATAATCGGATTGATAATTGACACGTTGTGTGACAGAATATGTTTCAAACTGTAGCAGTCTCATACAACGCCCTACGCTTCACAGTAGAGAAACAGGAAATCATCAAAGAATTTTTATATGTTACTGATCCATGTCAGTGCATGTCGGTGAATGTCAGTGCATGGTGGTCTGACATGATGATAATAAATTCTCTAGAATGTCATGATTTGCAAAGAAAACATATCAGAAGTTATTTTTTTGACATAATACTAGTGTATGTTATTCATGTTTGAGATCATGATCTTTGAAAATTCTCATTATGAAAGGTTTAGAATATTGCTAAAAAGGTCTTGAAGCATAGATCAAGATGGCATTAAAGTATTTTAGAATTATTGCCGATCATTGGCAGTGCATGGTGATCCGTTATTATATTGATTAAAAAGTTTATAAATGTTATGCTGAAAAAAAAGATGTCAAAAGTGATTATTGAGGTATGAAGCCTGCGTTTATTCTTTACTGGGACTACTCTATCATTTTTAACAATTCTCAAATCAAAGGGACGTAGCATATCACTGGAAATATATGACGCCTAGATTGCGAAAATATCACTTTTTTGGATACTACTTATTCATAATATATTTATAATGGTCCGGCATGATGTTGATCATAAATTTTTAATTTTTTCATATATCTCTAAAAAGCAATTTATGAATATGCTGAAAATACGAAGTAATTCCTGCCCAGCAACGATAATTTAAGCAGATAAAAGGTTTAAGTTGGCATTCTGCCAAGCTTTGTGATGTCCGCCGATAGCTTAGTGGAAGAGTACTTGACCGGAAATCAGGAGACGCAGATTCGAATCCTGCTCGGATCAAGACAAGTCAAAGTGTCTTTAACTGCTCATCTGACAGTATAATACTTAAAAATCTTTAAAAAACCATTAAAAAAAGGAAAATAAGTTTGTAACTGATAAAAACACAATGTTTTTTGAAAGAAAATAAATTGGTCGCAAAACGTGACAAAACGTGGTATAAAGTTGAAGTTCTTTTTCCTTTGGTAAAACTGTCCTAAACAATTATAATTTACTATGAGTATTCGTTTTATTCACGTTTGTTGCATTCATTTTATTTATATTCCTTCACATGGAATATTTCATGCTAATAGCTTAGTTTTCAATGCAGCTATGTTCAGGATTAAAATACAAGCCTATTTCCCAAAGAAAGCATCAAGAGAATCGCTAAACATGATAAATATACTATTTCCGCATAAAGTCGCAAAACGTTGCATAAAGTGGTAAAAAGTGGCAAAAAGTGGTAAAAAGCGGTAAAAAGTGGCAAAAAGTGGAAGTTCTTTTGCCTTGTTCCAACTTTACTACTAACATTCTTAGTCAATTCAAACTTTTTGATTTTTTAAAGAGATTTCATGGATTAAAATAACGATCAAGTTAAATTTAAATTGGAAAAATGACAC
>JACWBX010002418.1:76503-115996 GCA_014622435.1 Polypedilum pembai | reverse complement strand
CTTGCAAGTTGAAGAAAACTTATCAGTTCGAAGAAGGTTTTGCTTTCATAAATTAGCTCAACATTTACTCTCATGTGTAATCACCACTCACTTCTTCTTTTTCACCATATAATGCATGCACATTAAAAAAATAAATGAAGCAATCTCGATCACGTACATTATTTGTGTCTTACACCGTCTCTCTCTTTAATCATCATCGCATGTAAAGTTCTTTGAACTCAAACCGCTTACTTCTATTTTTTATTCTTCAAACATTAAAAATTCTTACAATAAAAGCTAGACAAGAGTTTTTAAATTTTTTTTGGTAATTGATTCTTTAGTGAAAGAAATTTCTTGCTTCATACATAACCATCATCACCTTATAATAATAATAATACCAACATAAATGAGGAAAGAGAGTAACTATATGTAGTGGAATTGAATAATAGTATGAAAAGCAAGTGGAATGGAAATAAAAAATTTATAAAAAGAAGAAGAGAAGAGAGAAACAGCTCAAGAACTTAGCTCACAGGTCATTCACATTCTCGTTCCCTCTACATTGTATGCATGATATCTCGTTCGTTTAGAATAAAAATAACCGACATTTCTAGTTTATTGTTAAACATAAATAATTTCGAGTTTTCTTTTTGATTTTGCGTGTGAAGAAATTGAAAAATAAATTTTATATGCCTGATTATGCTCATATTCAATCATTATGTTTATGATTGACCAAAAAAGTTTGTGTGAAACCTTCTCATACACGTATTCGAGTAAGGGTCAATTAAAAAAGTGTTTATTGCTTAAGCGTGTTGTTATTATTCAACGCACCGCGATTTATACACAAACACACAACCAGCGTATTGCGGCCAACAAGGAGATAAACATTCTTTGTTATCTTTTCTCGTGCTCGAGATTGACAGCATCATTTGTGAGAATTTATTAAGGAAAGAATTTCATTTATAGACAGTTAAACTAATTTTTCATTTCAATTCTCTTATGACTAGTTCAGTCATAATATTCAAACATATACGGGTGGTCCGTTGACTTACAATTAAACGCTCGATATGAAAAAAAAAACGATCGTGTGTTGAAATTAAGTGAGAAAAAAGTCTTTCTTTCGCAAATTTAAAATTTTTCTCTTCCATTTTTCACTCGTTCTGTCATTCGATTTTAATATGATATTTTATTATATTTACTGCGAAGACAGCAGTCGCAGAAAAAAGAAAGAATACGGTTCATTGACCAAGCATCAGGTCTTTAATAATTTTGTGGAGATGCCAATGGACGCAGACGATAGTAAGCGACGACGACGACGACAAATGTTCTCTTTTAAATTTTCAAGCGAGAAACGTTTATATGGATATTTCAGTTTAAAACTCTTTATTTTTGCTTATAGAAATTGCACACATCATCATCATGTTTTATTTTGGTGTCGTCATCATCTAGTTATATGTATTAAAGGGCACTCAACTTGCACACGAACATGTTCAAAGTACTTTAAAGCACATTGCTTGATTCAATGTCATATTGCACATGCAGTTTATTTTTTTTCTTGTTCTCTCTCTCTCGCTCGCTCTACAAATTGAAATGCATGTATTAGTTCATTATACACGCGTCTAACGACGACTCTTACAAATTGTAACAACAACTTCGGCATGCGCAAAAACTTTAGTATTTAAAATCGTGCTTTTTTGTCTCTACTATATCAAGTGCTGCACGTCAGTTTTTTTTTGCAAAACATAAAAGTAGAACTTCATTGGGAAAAATGTATCTAGACAAGACTACGCCATGAGTAAAATGAAGAAAAAATTTACCTGAGTATAACACCAATTTTCAGCAACGGGTGTATTCACTTCTGGCAGAGGTGGTGAAGGCACTCGACTCACTGCCATTGTGCTGCTGCTACTAGACGAGTGCAGATTGGATGTAACTCTAGCAGTTTGGCCTGCTGCCGGACAGTCGTTCACTACCGGCAATCTGTAAATAGATTGAAAAAAAGAGAAGAAATAATTAAAAAAAAACTCATGTTGATGACAGCAGAAATATGTGTAACACATTGCATTGAGAAAAATGACAACAAAGAGGCAACTGTTTTAAACATTATTATTATTGCAATTGAAATTGCAAAGACTATGTGACATATATTTTACTCAACGAGCTCTGTTTTCTTCCTCAGAAAATACAACTTTGTCATTTACTTTTATTCTTTATGCCCTTTCTCGAGAGTAAAATGACAAATTTACTTAAAGGAATTTTATTACCTGCCCAATGCTGCACTTAATAGCAAGAAGCTCATATTTTCTTTATATTGAGTTAAAATTTTTAAAATTTATTGCATTCTTATGACAAATTGTAATCCAAATTAACTTAATCACAGCAATTATATTTTTAGTATATTTTGTAAACGTAACACGACAGACAGTTGTACTTCTATACTGACCCTCTCAACACGAGAATCAAAGGTAGACTGACTGTAAATTATTATTATTTTTTTTTGTATATGAACCCAACGAAATTTTAAATTTTTCTGTTTTTATGTCTCTTCTTTTCTACTACTAACTAGAAAAAGAATTAAAAATTTTTTGTGAGAGAACCTTGGATAAGTGTATTAGAGAATATTTTGCCTGAATATTGTTCTTACTCCACCTCCTTTCTACCTTGAATGCATTCAAAATGCATACGCATTGTGAAGGAGAGAGAGCGAGAACTAGGAAAACATCTGTTCTTCTCTATTTTGATTTATAAATTTTTTGTTGTTATGCATCTGCTTCTGTAAATGTCTCCAGTTTTCATTGATAAGTATTTTTTTAATCTAATTATTTTATAACAACTTTTTTTTGACGTTACTGTGCGTTGAAATATAAAATTTTTATGAAGAATTTGACAGCTAACATAAAGAAAAAAAACTCGATTCATCATAATTGAAAGAACGACAAGAGAAGAGATTTAACAGGATATCGAACTGAAAAGAATAGATAAAGATCTTACGGAGAATCTGAAATCTGATCTTTATGTATTTGTTGCTTTCCTCCCTATAAATACCGAATTGAAATCCTTTTGTGCGTAACGAATCATTTTCGAAATTATTCGAAATCGTTTGGGGAAACGAAGCAATTCTTTTTCTCTCTATACGATAGATGCCTTAATTCGACCTAAATTTATACTGATGATGAAATTCTTTCATGTCATGACCTCGTTGTGATACTACCTGACATCATTTCGCTCCTTCTCTCACACTCTTAAATTCAAACTAGCACATTTCCTCATCATCCTTTATAATATATATTTGTTGTTGTTGCTGGTTGTTGCTAGCAATATTTTCTTTACTAATCCTTGTACATTTATGTTTACTTTAGGATTTACCAAGAAAAGAGAAAAACTATTTTTTATTTTCAACTATAAACATTCCAGAAAAAAATCTTGTATGTCCTTGAGTTACTCTCTTGGATGTATGTCATATCTTCTTTTTCTAACTATATACTTGTTAGCTAGAGCTGTTGCAAAAAAAGGATTGAAATGCTGATCCTTACATGTGAGAGTTGACATTTTAAAAAATTGATTAATGTAACATGCAAATAAGCCGGTGAGCAATTATATCATTGACAATTATTGAATGACTATGAATCAAACGGAAAGTGGTGAAATGAGGGGAAAACCAGTAGAAAGTTTCTCTCATACATTTATTTAAAGAAAAGACAAATTATTCATGATTGCAATAAAAATGTGACATTAAATTTAAGCACATTGGTCATGCTTTATAGTCTCTGAACTACTAAGCAATGTGCTACAAAGCACACAACGAAATTCGTACTACTCAATATCAAAAACGTGACTCTTACTCATAACATAAAATTGAGCACGAGGCATTAATTTCCAATGATATATTGCTTAACACTATAATGCGGTTGGTTTCTTTTTTATTTTTATTATTGGCCGAAACATAAGTAAGTAGATAGTCTCAATTGTCTTACTTTTAGAGAGAAATTATCACCTATATCGCTAAAAGATTATGTAAGATTTTTATGTTTGCTCTTTAAAAGAAAATGAACCAAATTAAACCACAAATATGAGAAATATTAAACACAAAATAGGCAGATATTATGCAATACAAAGAAATTTCTATCACATTCATGGATTAAAGCTAAATTGATTGAGCAAGGAAAGAAAAAGAGATGCGGAAAATCATTATTAAATTTTATTTATAGTGAAGAAAGAAAAGAGAAATTTCTCTTTTTGCACACTTACATAACACTCTGTTTCTTATTCGACGCTGATTTCGAAACAAATCTCTTTTTCTTTTTCTTTCTTTTTCTCAGCTAAATATGCAATATTTATAAAAAATCAAAAGAAACTTCATTTCAATTTGTTTCCTAGAAGAAATTACCGTGTGCCTTAACTGGGACAGCAATTAATAAAAAAAAATAAATAAATCTATAAGCATTGACTCATATTAACTATCATGGTTGAAAAGATTGCAATTCAAAAAATCAAAGGCATATCGTTTCACTAGTAACGTAGCAGATGCGTGCAAATGTGGAAAGAAAATGAGATTTTTAATACAAGCCAGTAGAATAGTTGCACTCGTACTTTTCTCACAATATGTATATATTTCAGAATAATAGCATATTCACCAGAATTTAAAATACACGAGACAACAAACAAGAGAGAAGGTAGAAAGAAGAAGAGAAAAAAGTTGCCGATCATTTAAAGTAGGCAACATTAAATGAAGTGTTTTTAAATAAATTAAACTAGTGAAAGTGTGTTTCTCACTCTCTTTTTTCTCTTTATAAACGACAATAGTTAAGGTAAAAAATGAGAGAAAATGAACATCTGAAGTTAAATGAGAGAAATAAAGGTTTATATGTTCATTTCATTGCTGTGACTGTTGCTTCAAATCCATAATTTCCCAATAGTTTCTGCTTCTCTCTTTTTTTTTGAAAAAAAAAAAAAAATGTATGTCGAGGCAATATAACTTGAATTCAAATAAAAGAAGTGTGTCTAATCATATGATGATGTTGATCATTCACTGTTGAGATGAAACGGTTGACAAGGGACGAATGATGATGTTCACAGTCTCACAGAGAGCTTTGAATTAAGCGGCCTCAATGAAATTGGAAACAAAGAGAGAGAAAAAACTTTGACCCACAAAAGACTTCAATGTTTGGTTTGGGTTTAGACGCCCGAGATCGGAATAAATTTGCATTATTGATAATAAAGTCAACGAAGAAGATGATTAGATATACATCCATTAGTAGCGATATTCATGGACAATCTGTCTTCTTTAAAAAGTTACGTAATATACTCATTTATGTATGAATGAGATGTGCTCTATACTCTTGTTACTTTTGTATATGCTTGAAGGTAAACTAAAGTGATTGTTTTTCTCCTCCTTCTTTCTTTTAACAACAAAGCTTTTGAAAACAAGAAAAAAAGATATTTAATTAATTCATGTAGCACGAAATAACAATTGAAAGATTTATGATGATTTAGAAGAAATGAAATGAAATTAATGAAGTCAGCGAGAAAGAGAGAAATGTAAAAATGCATCAGTGAAATCCTATAATAAAATAAAATGAAGAAATTTCACTACAACACGACTCTCAACTTTCATCATTTCACCTTTTTTTCTCTCTGCTTACTTACATAAAGAGTGAACTGTCTTTAATTATAATCTAAACGAAATGGCAGAAATGAAAAAAAAATAGAAATCGAGCACCAAAAAATGTGGCACATCAAGATTATTTTCTCTTTCTTTTGCTGCTGCTGCTACCTCGTAAGAGAGTTGAAAGAACCATTTTTATCTTAAAAATTGAAACAATGAATTGCAGTTGCTACTGCTGTTGCACTGAAATGGGATTTAGAGCATTTTCGTGATTCCTTGTTTGTATATAAAAAATTCTTGTAACGCTTATACTCAGTGAAGTCCATTAAATTGAAATTACATTCACAAAGTCATTAAATTCTCTTCCTCTTTCTCTCTTGTTCACTAAGTGCTAAACAACACTCAACGACAGAGTCAGTCATCCCTTCGGTTCACATTTTATTATTTTTTCTTATTTCATAGATTCTGCGCATTCATGACATATTCAATCGTTAAAATGCTATTTGAGGTCAAATGATGTACTTATGATAAATAGAAAATCTCAAGCATATGTACATAAAGCTACACTTTCTCATATTGATAGGATATTGTTACATGCGCCTGACAACAGCATTTATTTCTCACATTGATTTCACTGTTGTACACAAATAATAAAAGATTATAAATATCGTAAGCGTGTACTTTTTTATATCATTAATAAATAAAAACTTTCTCAATGTTTGCAATTGCCTCGTGAATTTTTTTTCATGTCATTTTCGAGAGAAAAGAGAAGAAAAAGTTCTGTAGGCGCATAGAAATTTATTTGTAAAAGTAACACAGAAAAACAAAATATTTTATTGTTTAGTTGACATTTTACACAGAACGTGATCCAACAGTAACAATAGAATGAGTTCAACACTCAATAAGTAATTATCACTATCTTTTAACGAAATTAAAATCATGACCATTCTACTCTAGTCTATTTTAAGTTACTTAATTGTTTTTTATTGCGCAAATGTGGCCTAACGATAATATTCATAAGCTCGAATGACAGATTTTTTTGTTTTGTAGGCACTTAAAAGCAAAAACAATTCTGTACACGCGAAACCGATAAATTCAATTCTCGAGTAAGCAGTTTGTTTGGGAGAAAAAAAATATTTACTTGATAATTAAATTTATGTGTGACCTTCATCGCTTCAAGCCACACATAACGATTGATGAACAGCAAACAGCAACGAAAACCTGCCATCGATCATTTTCTTGTTAAAACAGAAATTTTCATGTCTGCATATTTTTTTTGACATTTAAATTTGAGAATTCTCTATAGAACTAACCCGTCAGCACCATCGGACAGCACGAGGCGAGTACGACGAAGAGATTAAATGTATGAATATGAAAAGAAGAAGAGACTAATTGAATAGAGTTTGGTTGCAAATGTATTTATACACGAGTAGTGCTTATACGTACATGTGAACACGAAGCTCTACAGCTTTAGCTTGACGTTCAAGGTCAAGGTCCTCTGTTCAGTGCTCGGCTGATGACGATGTTCTTGATAAGCGAATATTAGCTCCAAGGACAAAGAAGCAATAAAATGGAATTAGCTGAACAGAAACAAATGTTGATTGATGTCAAATTTTTGGTTTTCATCAACATCTACAGCCAGCCGATAACACATTAATGAACGCTCATGTGATAAAAGCAATTAGGACTATTTTGGGAATTTATTTTTGTCATGATAGAGTGCTAAAAGCATGATTCTCTTCATTATCTCAAAACAAAATTTTGTTCTTTTTGCTTATTTACTGATTTCACCTTCAAATGCCATTTTTCATGCGCACTACAACAATATTGTTCGGTCAAAAAATATTCCAGTCGACAAATATTATCGAGACATATGAAACGAATAACAATGACGACAGTTCATTTCACTCATTCAGTAGCGGACATAAAAGGGCGATCAGCTTGAAAAGTTATTCATGCATATGCAACTATTGATTAAATTCAAAATTTTTCTATAGATTGTCAAAAAATCATCAGACGTCTTTATGACAGACCATAAAAGATTTTCATGATATTTGATAATCTTGTTTTGTTTTTTTTCAATTATCTAGCTAATCATAACAAAGAGAGAATGAAAATAACATTGTGTCGAACTCTTTTATGGTATTCATTTTGTCTCGCTTGTATGTATTTAAAATTTAAACGAGTTTTCAATGTGTTCTGCAAAATTTTTTCAAAGAAGAAAGAAAAGAGTATTTAATGACCTTGTCTCGTATTATTCTTTTTATTCTTTCGAAAAAAAAAATCAAATTTTTTAGACAACGGATATTGTTGTTGCAAATCATCAGACAGACGGTCGAATGAGTAATAAATTTCAAAGAGCCAGTCAGTAAAAAGTAAATTACATATCATTTTTATTGCACGATGCCCACAGACAATCAATCAATTTTTTATGCCCCTTGTGCTCTAAATTTTCTCACCTCTGTAGTTACTGTAGCTTTTTACTTTGACCCACATTGACACAACCGAAAAAAAGCTGAAACACTTACTTTGAAATTGGAAATTTCCACTACTATCAAAAACAATTGAAAGAGAGTGAGAAACTGGATAGTTTCAATATTTATACAGCTTTTTACTTGTTTTATAAGAAAATCTATTAAAATATTCGAATGTTTACACGAAAACTCAGCATCACAAAACTCTAAATTGATAAAGTAAACTTCACATTTAATTAAACGATAATTTTTCTTAACAGCATATCACAAGTTTAAACTGGACATTTTGTTTATTAACTTGATCGTTTTAGTCTCTCATATATATGATTGCTCAGTGTTGATGTGTTAGTTACAAGGTCATAAGAATAAATCGATTTTTTTTGTTTATTCTACAGTTAAAATATTAAAACAAACACACATATATGCGGAGGCATCTTTAAAATTTCAAACAAAAAAAAATTAGATAAGCAAAAGAACCTACTCGCCACATCCGCTTGCTATATCTCACACACTTGATCAGAAACGTGAAGTTTTTACAGTAGAAATTAGCTTGATAACATCATTAATTTCATATTATGATGTATCAAAGTATCATAAATTACCCTAACAAATTATTTTTATTAAATTATTCGAAAAAGTTCGTATGTGGTCCTTTTTCTTCAATGTTGTTGCTATAGAATGAAAATTTAAATGTTTTTATTGTGTGTAGGTATAGAAGAAGAGAGAGAAATTTAACTGCAGACCACCCTCAAAGCGTTCTCTTTTGCTTTCTTCTCATTTCAGGACTGTTTCATTTATTTATTTATTTCGTTCTATCTTTTTAGTTTATTTTGTTACTTTTTGCATGAACACTGAACACAAGAGGAATATCAGCTTCAAATGAATGCATAGAGATTTGAAACAAACAATAATTTGAAAATTATCCATATCACTGAAATGTAGTAAATGGAAATTTCCCTCGAGCTGAAAAGCCACAAAGAGACTTATTTCATTGATATTTTCAACAAGGGAAAATAACCTGGTCAAAAAATTACACAGAAAACTTTTGATAATTTCATACAAAATTTTCGGAATTTCAATGTTTACTTTGTTTTCGCTTTCAAAAGTTATTTTTCCTTGTTTTTCACATTACAAATTTATTCCCTTTATCCTATAATACTATTTACTATTAAAAGACAGATACACCTCGCTCTCGATCTCTCTCTCTTTGGCATATTCATTTGTAATAGTGTGTATCAATGTGGAAAAATGTGTTGCTATCGTTGTTGATTTTTTGCGCATGCTGAATGTCAACTCACTATTTTTTATCAGGATAATAGGAAAAACTGAAGTATATAAACGAGAGCACATGTTTATTGTAAAAATTAGTAAATACAAATAACTGCGAGCTATTAGTAACAAACAATGAAGATAAAAAATATAAATAAAGCTTCATAACCAATTGTTTTCTTTTATGATAAGCATGATTAATCAGAAAGTAATGAAAATCGATTCCAATCATGGCACATTTTTATGTGTCACCCTCAATTTGTTAATGATGATTTTATTTATTTTTGGTGTGTTATCACAATTAGCGATTTTTGTGGTGAAATAATACGCTGAACTAGTTCACATGATGAGCATACAAAATATAAAAATTTGAGTATGACAACCACATATAAGAAAGAAAGAAAAGTTCTGAATTTAGAGCGATATCGCGGGAGACGCATTTTTACTCTCCCTAAAATAAGAAAATCTTTTTATAAAATAATTTCTTCTTTCTTCATAATGCGATAAAAATATTAGAAAAATAGAAAATACTCTGTGACACACTCACAATATGAGAGAGCGATGAGAGCATGTATTGAGAACACAAATACACTCATAGCGACAACAAATTGAAGTAAATGTGTATATACTGCTTGCTTGCTGTTGCTTTTTTCGGAGGCCTATGAATATGAACAATTTTAATTTTTTTTCTGTTTCATTGACACACTTTGCTAGATTATATGTACGAATTAAAAGAAGCACAAAAAATTGTGTTGCTTTATGAGTATTTATTTTTCTTTTTTTATTTTCGATTTCAATTTCAATTTTACTTTTAAATCATGGAGACACAAAACAAAAATTAAAATGCGTTAAAGAATAAAAAAATTAAAAAAACAATTTCGTGATCGACACATAAAGAGTGAAAGTAAGTAAGTACAAATGTGAATGAAGGAGAAAAACTTGTCTGCATTCACCTCGAAAAAAAAAATTCAATAGCCAAAGTGATTGTATTTCGGTGTAATTTCGCAAGAAAAGAAATAAAGTATCGAAGCCCATCTTAATAGGATAGGGGAGTCCAATTACTGAGCATAAAATTGCAAATCACTTCGCAACAAAAAAAGAAAAAGGCAACCATGGTCGCAAATGAAGCAAGAAAAAAAGAAAATCGAGTCGTGTGTGTATATAAGAGAGAGAGAGGAGGATTTCTTTGCATAAATTTGAAAGTGAATTTCGAAATAAGTTTAAATGATTTTCACTTTAATTTCATAAATAGCCATAAAAATAGAATAAAAACTTGTTATCACTTGTCGCAGTTATTTTGCAATGAGTCAGAAACACATTGAAGCCGGTTTTATAAAATGATGTAATTAGGAACACATTAGAAGAAGAAAATGATAGTGCACAAATTATTGTGATAATACGAGAAAATTTTTCACGAAAAGAAAGCACATTTTTCCATAGATTTACGCACCAATAACTCAATTTGAAAATATATATATATTTCTCTCTTGTGATGGCTCTCACTAGCAATGTGCTTGTTTTTTTTTTTCATTTAAATTATCTCTCTTTCTGGTGTGTTTACTCATTTTAAAATTGAGATTTTTGGAACAATATTTTGTCGAGTTATCATATAATATGGCAGAGAATAAGCTTTTGTACATTCATTATGACCTTCAATAACTCAAGAATAGAAATCGGATGATGTCAACTAAATCTTCTTTTTTGTCAAATAATTTTAAACATACAGCAAACTTCTTCATAACTGCGAACGGTGAACGATTCTAAATGACCCTCTGCCAAGGTCTTGGAGGCAGACAGAATTGCGAGAAAAGAGAATCATTGAGATTTTTTTTTCTTCTTTTGCCTCTTCATTCACTCTTTCCATTCGTTTATCATACGAAATGATGGTGAAGAATTGTGTGGCTCGTTAAGCGAATCAGTAAATCGTTCAGTTTGAAAATAATTAATGAGAACGAAGAAAAATTTATGCTTCATCTTTTTCTCTTGCTGCAGACATGAAATTTATGTTACCTCGAAGATAAGAGGTAAAGGCATGAAAGCTAAATATAGAATATATGAAGGAGCGGATAATAACAATGGACTTATGTTCATATATATACGTAAGATGCGCTGTACACACGAGTCGGCTATCAACAGACAGAAATCATTTTGCGAATACAATTCCATTAAAAATGTACTCACAGGTAAATAAACTTCATCAGAATTGTTCGAGTCTTTCAATCGTGACAATGTACTGTAACATTAGGCCTTAATTGTAAATTATGATAAAATTACTGTTGCTGCTCACTAAATTGCTAATTGCAAAAAAACAAAGGTTTTTGCATTGAAATGATCATTGGACGAATCAGGAAATGTTTTTCAACCATGGACGTAGCGTTTACGCTACTACTATAGCAAATTAGTAAATTTAATCGTCGTCGTCATCGTGTAGGAAAAATGAGTGAATAGAAAACGATGAGAAAAAAGAGGAAAACTTTCACAAAAATATGTGTGCACAAATACATCGTTGTCGGTATAATGCCTAACAAGTTGCCATAGCAAGTAAGTGAAAGTGAAGTAACATTAATTGTAATTTACCTTGCCAGAGCCATCCTAACATGAGATAAACCCGAGAGTGCCAGAGTATCCACTTTGAATGAATTTTCGGGCGAAATTATAAAATAAAAATGATGATTGTTGTTGTTGTTTGAGGTGGGAGGTACGTTGACGACAGAAATAGTCGTGCACTGCTTTTCCAATTTATTCACACACGACTTATTTCCTCTCAATTACACCAAAGAAAAATTGTTGCAAATGTTTTCCTTGATCGTTTATTGTCACACATGTAAAATCGATTTCCTTGTGTATTTTTATATTATTATTTTTTTATATTTTTCTTTTGTATAGATTTCACTTTGAAACTATTTCTTTATTTTCTCTTTGCTCTTTTCTCTTTTTTTTTCTTTAATTCGAAATGAACAGCAGCAACTTTCACAAAATTACTTCCTTCTCTCACTTTGAAAGACCTTTTAATATTATTTTTGTATATCAATGATATAGTGTTGCTCTCCTTTATCTTTAATCTTAATTAATTATTTCACAAATAATTTCGAATAAGCACAATTCTTGCTCAATATACAAACACACCGATGATGATTATTATTGCTCGTTTAATTAACAACACACTGAATATAAATTTACTTCAGTGCTGTTATTATTATAATTTTTTCTTCTCAGTTCTCATCAAGGCTTTTCCGGATTAGAATTCAGAATTGTTCCTATACTATTGTATTTGCAATCTTGCTTTTTTGCTCTCTCCTTCACTTTGCTGAATGATGAAGAAAAAATTTCTTTTCTGTGTCTTTGTGTGTAAACGAGAGAAATCGTTTTCTTTGCTGCTTATTCTCCTTTTCTTCTTTTTTAAACGTGAAGATAAATGTGAAAAGAAGGTTTTTAGTTTATATATTTGAGACAGAAAAATCGTTTTTTATTATTCACTTTAGTGTCTCGTTGAACTCAAAAATGCTCAAATTTCAAGAAGAGGCGAGATGAAAATATGAAAAGAGTTTATTTTTGTGTCATTAAATATTTCAGAAAATTACTGCACAAAAAATTATTTTTTCATTGATATTATTAGATTAAATATTTATGCTTTTTTGGAACAGAATTACTGTGGCTAAAAAGCTTTTCTGGTCTCTTTTGTTGATGTCAAGGTCTTTGACAATTTTTTTTTATTTATTTAATTCCACTTGAGTATATTTTATATTTTTTTATTCGAAGAAAATCATTATTAATGACCGAGTTGGTTGTGAAGATGTTTTTTTGATGAAATAAAAATGAAAAATATTATGAACGAAGAAATTCTCCTGAATTTACTTTTATTTTTTTGAACAGAAAAAAATCGATCACAATAAAACGCGATATAGACACAACTGCTCAACAGTTCAACTAAAACTGCTGTGAGAGAGACATGAATACTCAAAAAAATGTGCGAGCACGTTATTTCACATTTGCTGTCATAGTATTAGTAGATTGAGAGAATTCTCTCAGTGCCATTGCTATGTGCAACAATTTTCTCAAACACCATGAAATTTTTATCTCTGTATAAGTGAGAGAGAAAGAAAAACGAGAGAAATTCATCATCGAAACACAACAACACAAAGGGAAATCACATCACATTGGATTTCAGCCCTTGACTCAATATAACGCGCTTCAGGCGAAGGAAAAAATTGAACCGCGAAATAAAAAGCAATACATGGACAAATGAAACGATTAATGAATGTCTCTCTCACTTTCGGCTTGCTGCTCACATTACAGAATAAATAAGCTTCAAGATCGCTAATTGATTACTTGCTTGTTCGCTCTACTCATTCGTTTACTTATGTGTAGGCCGCACTAGCATCAAATGGAGTTTATGAATCATTTAAATGGATGAAAGTTTCTTCTCATGATTATACAAAATGATCTTATTAAATTACTACGGTTAGAAAGTTTACATGTGTCATTTTAATAGAATATTTAATTTAAACAATTGATCAAACTGAAAGCAAATTTATTCATATAAAATCCATGCATGAGAGACAAGAGAAGTCATTTATTTGGAATGAAAAGTGATTTTCACTTTATAATGAAATTGTGCCATACTCGAAAGTATTACATAAATTCATTAGCTCTCACGACACAAACACTTCCTGAACATAATGAATAAAAAACTATCTCTCTTTCTATTTTTCACTTTTTTAAGACCAACAGCAGCAAATGAAACAAATATAAGTTAATATAAAATTATTGTTTTCATCAAATAACCGAAACAACAAAAAATGAGTTAAGCAACAGTGAAAAAAAGCTTTGCTTTTCAAAAAAAGTGAAATTGAAAGTTTATTCGAAATAAACTCTACAATGTATGTACGTGCCTCTCTCGACTTACGACATACACGCATCGTATGAAGCAATTGTATATTATACTTTAAAGTATTAACCGCATTTTTTTGCTATGCAAAGATTTCACACGACTAAATTATTCATATCTGATGATAATTCATTTCAATCTTGCTTTCTCAAGCGTCACTATCTCTATTGTTATTGATAAGTTGTCAAAAACAATTTCTATTGGCATAAATTTTTCCCTGGCATTTCTCAAACATTGAAATGAAGGAATTCTCGCTGAAAAAGTACAAATATATCATGATCATATTACATAGCAAGGTAATACGTCAACGATTTTTTGAAACCTTTCGCTTACATTCGAAACAATTCACATTTTACCCAAAATGTAAATTAGAGCGTATACAAGAGTTAAGTAGGTGAAAATTAAATGCTACTTTGAATTTACCCAATATGCATGACTTTTAATGACACCCATGATCGGCTCGTTTGACACAAACGATTTGAGTTGTTGTTTTCTAGAGATGTTGAGAAATATTGTATTTCAATCGATAATTGTTGAAAAATTTGGTACACAGTGAAAATAAACTGCAAGTGAGTGAGTGAGAGAGAGAGAGAGAGAAAAGTTTGTTTTCTCTTTGTTTTCACTTTATTAGAAATTGCAATTTTTCACCTCTCGAAACAATTACTAATGCACTGACACAAAATTAGATAAAAAAAAGTAAGCGCAAGAGGTTTTATTTGATGTAGTTTCTTTTTCACCTTCTCTTTTTTATTCAAAATTGAACTTTCATTATTTCAAATCATGATCATCGTTTTGAAGACAAACCATTCATTCGATGCTCTAGCTACTTATGAAAAAAATTTCCATCTTCGTCTTTTCGAAAACTGTTCCATTTTTTTTCTTATTTTAAATGTTCATATTGTGACCTGTATGGCGAAGCGAAGCCATTCTGAATGTATTCCGAGAGTGAAAGATTTAAATGAACACAATATGCAAAAAAAGAGTATATTTAGGCTTTACAGGCACTCATTCTGGATTGCTACATCAGTAATAGTCTCGAACAAGAAAAATACATACATTTATGTGGCAAGAACTCAGTTTACTCTTTATATCAGCACGCTTTTCTCTCTTTCGCTTGTTTATCCATTAACAATATGAATTGTGTGGTTGTATCATTTACTTTTTGAGCTCATTCATTCTTACATCATGATTCATGAACATAATTTTGTTTCTAATTAAAAAAAGTAATACAATGAATTGCGAATCAAGTCAAGTCCTGAGTAGCTCGAAAATTACGATAAATTGTTGTATGCAACAGACAAAGTAGAGTGAAATTTAGTACATATTCTTCTTTAACTCTTTATGTACGCATTGTTAATTCACATATTTAAAAAACTCAAAGACATATAACAAAAGAGGGTTCAATTCAAGGTGTACCAATTGTGACCTACTTCCAAGTCTCTTCACTTTGTAAAAATACAAAATTACGTCGTCGTCGTCGCCAATCGTAGGCTTAAACATTTTTTATGATACAATTGAACATAAATAAAAACGACAGAGGTAACAAAGAATGATGTTTTGGCTCATATACCAAGCAATAAAAATATGCTTCAATTTTCGAATGTATACAGGATGCAACTTGCATAAAAGAGTGAGATAGATTGAATGGCAAAAAAAGAGAAAAAGATTCAGTCAATTTTACCTCGTTTTACTGCCATTTAACAATAATGCACAAATTTCAATATTTAAACCATAATTTTAAATGCGACAACGCAGACACAGAGAGAGTTTTACTTTTTTTTACATTTATGCAATTTTGCGGTTTATTGTCGGAGAAACATAGAGGGAACGTTTTTTTATTGTCACATCGCCCTCATCAGATATGCATGTTTGCCTTCAATGCAGTCGAACACGACATTTCGTATGCATAAGATAGTACCTTTTGTATTTGGAAAATGAATGCAATGAATGACTTACCTTATCATTTACAAACGCAACACAATCGTTGGCTGTGGTGAGCTTTATGTGAAAAAGTTTTTGACCAAATAATTATCCTTGGACTGTGCGCAATAACTTTTTAAATTATTTTTTGGTTGTTAAAAATTATGACACTAAATTATAAAACACTTTTTAAATTAACACATTTCTTTGTCCTTTTGCACATAATTGTCCTTGCTTTGCCTGTAAATAAATAAGAAGAGACAAATTGTTAGATTGATTTTTTGCGTTTCGAATGTCTTTCAAGGAAATTAGTTCGTCAATACTTTGGAAAGCTTTTAAGAGATAGAATACACACATATAAGTCCTAAAAGAGCAAGACATTGAGTGAGTGAATGAGCTTTATAAATTTTTGATTTAATCGGTTCTCTTGTCTTCTACTTTTGCCATCGTCCTCGACCCCATCAAGCACATGTTGTTGTATGAAAATCTACTCATTTCTACACCCGCTTTTTTCTATCTTTCTTAATGGTATGTATTTTGCCCCCTAAAATAAACTTTTCGAACGAAGCCCTTGAACGTTTATGATGACATTTTCCTTATATCAAGAGAAGTAAGAAGCAAATTCTAACCCTGAACTTTGTATTTGTGTGCGTGAAATGAAAATTTTCTTCTTCATTCTATTCGTCTTTTTTTGTGTATACTAACACACGCGTATTACCTTATTCTTTGCAGGAAAAATTTCTGTTTCTTCACCGCAAACATCCTACACAATATAGAATCAATCCAATATCTGTTCAAGTTTAATTCTTATTTGGCACATGCTTATGGTTGTACATATAAGAGAATTTAATTGAAACCATATGATTTTTGTATTATAAGATTAGCAATAAAATATGATTTATGCTTTGTATCTTATCGCCTTTCAAAAAAGTATATGCAACAACATCTTCTTTTCACTCATCCATAAATTTTTCTTTCTTTTTTTCGACTGTGGCATGTAACCGATCTTAAAAATGAAATTGAAACTTTCTCTGAATTAAATTATATTTTCATTTTTTTCTATAAACTCGCAAAAGAGTTTCACGGATCTGCGAAAAGCTCCAAATAAGCAATAAAAGCAAATCAAATAATTTACATTGAGGTTCACATAAGTGAAAATTGTGAGTCATGCTTTTGTTTTCTTTAATCTTTATTCTGTGACGCTTTCTTGTCTTTATGGAGCTAAATAGAATGAGATCGACTATAATTTATACACACTCATAATATCGTCATCTTTGAAACATTTAAATGTCACACTCTCTTTTTGCCTTAATCAAGCATTATGTCAGGGTTACTATTGCCAGTAATAATTAGTTCAGTAACACATAAATATTTGTTTAGCAACAACCAAACATTAACCATGCGCAGAGATTGAGTCAACTCATGGCAACAATTAGGAAGACATTTATGTAATGTTTTTTGGATAATAGAAATATTTTTCCTTCAAACTCATTCTCAAACTGAAAAGAATGTAAAGCAAGTATTGTGTAGAAGCTAACAAAAAAAAAGTGAGTAAGAGAGAGAAAAGCCTTAGCAGTAGCTATATAGCTTTAACCAGACCCTAAAAAATGAGTTAATAAGTCTCAAACAAAGTAAGAGAAGTAAACAGATGTGTGTATGCGATATAAAAATCACATTCATATATTTTTTTTTCGTTATTGCATATAGCTGGCCATGATCTAATTGAATGTGTCTCTTAGTAGGTCAAAACTTTAAGCATTACGATTTTTCTCTCTCTTTTCCTCTCACGCTCTTGCTCCGTCTCTCATCCATTACTATATGTTCATTCATTCTACTTTATACAATTTTTTTAGTTGTGTAGTGTAGTAACATAGCTCTTTTAATGTCGTTAAGGCTAGAGAGAAAAAAATAATAATAATCGTGAATAATAAAGCAAGTCAAGAGCGAATAAGTTGGTGAGCGCGAGCGTAAAGCATAGAATTTTGGTCTATGATGTATGCGTTAAAAACAAAAAATTTTCTCTTCACCTTTTCGAAATGCATACACAAATACAAATACGTTTGCAAGTGAGCAAGCGAGCGTGAGTCCAAGTAGATAAATTATACTACAATATCGAATATTTCAATACCATCATCATTCTGGTCATTTTTTATGCTTTTAATTTTCATGAATAATTAAATTATTGTCAACAGTTGGTTCAATTTAGACTACGCGTGAGAAAGTGCCAGTAATATTGAAGGGTGAAAAAAATATAACCCAATTTCAATGCTCGTACAAAGTCTCGTTTTACTTTTTAATTCATTTTCGGTGATATTATGTTAATTAGAAATTGGGTCAAACAGTCAATTGTTGATTTCATTAATGACAAGGTGAAATATTGCTATATCACTCTAGCACGTACATTTCGATTCAATTTCGGAGATATTTTTTCTCCTTCATTATATTGATAATGTGTGATTGAAGCGTTGCACATAAGCAAGCAATATTCGCTTTTTCATTGCTTGTGTATAAAACAAGTAATTAATTAAAAGAGAGAAAGAGAAGGTGATCATGAGATGGTGAAGAAGGTAAATGAATGTGGAATTAAAAGCCTTTCCATAATATTTCATTTAAAAAATTTTCTTCTTGGATTTCTTCAATTAGCTCATTTGAATGTTTTTAACACAGATCGAAAATGTTTTTAATAACTAAAAATTAAAGTCGATTAATTGATTTAAAGTTGAATTTTAGTTAGTTGAAAAAGATTTTGAATTCTGGTCTGAAAGTAAACCTTGATATACAGAAGACACTTATAAGTCGTTTGCCCTTAATGAATAAAATATCAATGATGAGAGAATGTAAAGGATGTCCAGTAATAAGCATAGCTCTGTATATCAATAAATAAAAACTCGAACTAGTACTTATAAATCTTCATCAAGTATGCTCGCATACTTTCGAATTTTCACTGTTTCTTTTTCACATGCTCCTGCCTGAGTTGTCGATGTCGTGCAAATAAATAATCCCTTTCCAATCGCCTTCAAAAATGTAAATCGTGTATTGATGTTCAATTGATAACAAGCAGTGGCAAGTAGTCATGTCAAAAGAAACACAGCAAAGAGAACAGCAGTAAATGAAAAAAAATCATTGAAAACAAAAACATTGATGGTTGCAAGGAATTACGTAGTTTACTAGGTCACGCAGCGCGCGAGTGAGCGTTTCTTTTCGAGCCTCTTTTTGCACATTTTACTTCTGCATGACTTCTTCTTCATCATCCATCGTCATCACCATCATGGTCGTTTGTCTGTCTCTCTTTTTTTTCAACATCGACATCCATAACCACCTATTAGCAATGTCTTTCGGAACAAAATCACTGCTTCTCATTCACTTTTACTATTCAAATGTCATCGCTCGAAAGATTAATTAGGTGAGAGCGTCGCTGAATGAATGGCTTTTCAATTTGAAACAATTTTCAGCAAAATTTCACTCGGCAGACGATTTACATTGTTAATAAAGAGTCAAAAAAAAAAAAGATACACTCCGACATTTGCTCCATTTTCTCTCATTCATTCGCTCTCGAAAGTACATTTTACTGTAGGAAAAAAATTCCCTGATCTTTTGTATATCGCCATAGGTTTTCTGTATCGAAATACTCGCAAGTTAGCGAGTGACAGCGAGCGACCACATAAAATAAAAAAAATGAATGTGTGTTTATGAAGCTATACGACCTGAATTTCTCATTAAAAACGTGTGCGAAGAGGTCATTCATTTAAGTGATTTTGTCTCTGAGAGCTCTTTTTTGAACGGATGTGAGAAAACTTTTCATGATGGCATCTAAAATACAATTGTAAAGTTTCTAGCTATTTAAATGAATGAAGGCAAGAGGCAAATTATTGACTTAGCGGTCAAACATAAGTAAAGCTACTCATTTACTTGCCCATCATATTGAAGAAAAAAATTATCATAAAGTATTTATTTATAAAGCATGCAGGCTGAAGGACATGCTATGTAAGTATGTAAGAGAGAGAGAAAAAAGGTTCACAAGGATAACTCAATTAACAATCAACTCTCATACAATATTAATGATTGCTGCCCATTATAACCATGACCTATAATAATTGAAAAGCCTTTCAAGAGAGTGAAGTTTCTCTTTCAATTCTTCTTCATAGTTGTCGGCGGCGACTACAGTAGCTTTGCATGAGAAGAGAATGTGCGAGATGATCCATTTTCATATCCGCAATGTACTGTCTCTCTAAAAAATTTGCATATAAATAAAAACAACCCAATTATTTTATGTTATTGTCTTTCTTCATCGAAGCTAAAAGGCAACAAAAAATGTACATGTATAATTCGCCCGACTTCATGCACTACTTGTTGTCTCCATCATTTCCTTCTTTCTTTCAGCCATTTCCTTTTTTTTATGGTTCTTCATGCTGAGCCTTTTCGTCGTATCCGATTGAATAATTGCTGAATGAACCAGAGGAGAAAGAGTAAAACTTTCTCATGATTTATGACTCTTCATTGTAGATTTTATTTCTTCTTAATATAAAGAAGATCATGCATATTAACAAGAAAGAGATAGGAATTTTATTTGATTAAGAAAAATTCATTTGTTCCGACATTAATTTTTACTTTATTTCTCAAAAAATGTTGAACAAAAGCAAAACAAGATTTAAGTAGCAAATAGCATTGCTGGAAGCATTGGAGAACTAATTCAGAAGGCATTGACCACATTTTTTCTTTAGTTTGTTATTTTAAAAGTGAGCGAGCAAGAGGGCATTTAATCATGGATCTCTTGCGTTTACATTGTCATTAGCCCCCCACTAACATGCTGGTTTTCGGCAAAAAAAAATAGTAGTTGATCTCATTCATTGTCTCCTTTTTTGTTGAATCACAACTCTCTCATTAATGCAATCAATTGATGAATTTCATAATGGATTCAATATATACGTGTTCATAAAGGCCTTAACCTCTTGAACTAAAATGTGTGCCCAATGAGATACCTCTGTGAATAGTTTTTTTATTTCACTCAAGCATATTTAGCACATAATGTCTCTTTTTTCCTCTACATATAGTGTCACATACTGTTCATATATGAAATGTCACTTTATCAAGGATATTTTATCACCTAACACATTCAAATATTTTCGTTGAATTGTCCAACATGAACATTGAATATGCTCACAAACGGAAGTGATATTAAACACTAAATATTGAGGTCAATATGATGTTTCGGAGAAGAAAACGTCTTTCCCAATACATACGACAGATGGTATGGTGTGAATATGAGCATTGTCGAGTATTGAGCAACAACATTTTGGCGATGATTTTCATTTTTCAGGCCACAAGGCGAAAACTTGTCGCTCCAATTGGACGCCATTTGAGTGAACACAAATAATATTAACAAGACAACACTCACCCACAAGCAAATATGTATCTAGTATTAAACGATTAGACAATAAAGAGATGACCAGAACATATTTATGTACTGCCATTTTTGGTTCAAAATTGTTTTAATTTCCGGTTTCATGCGTATGTCAAGTTTTCGTGAGCAAAACGCTTACAAATAAGGAAAAATATTAATGTTTGAAATGAACACAAGGTTTTATCTTCGAAGTTGGCTTTTTGATGTCAAAAATATTTCTGTCAATGAAATTAATGCCGCAAGGATATTTGAAAGTTTTTTTTACAAATTCATCATAAAAACTAGACATTCCACAATCATTGAATTAGTTAATGAGCATACATATACTTTGTAAAATTCATGTGTGTGTGTATTTGACATTAAAAGGATGTTAAGGACATGTTTTCGGAATCAAATTAATGATGATAAATAATGCATCAATAGGTGTACAAACAAGAACTCATTTCGATTATATTTACTAGTTTCCTTGCTTGATAGTCCTTGAGTGTATTGAAAACACATTTAATGCTCAAGCAGGCAATTACTTATGGCATAATCTCGTGATGATTACTTGAACTAGAAAATCATTGACCTAAAAAATCATTTTGTTCGAATTTTTACATCTAGACAATCCTTTACTCCTACATTTATTATTTCTCTCGCATATTTACTGATTACTCATGTTAACATCAATTTATGTTGTGTATATTGTTATGCACTTTATTAATAAATATAAAAGAGAAATATATATGCCAAACAATATACCGAAACGAATATGAATATAAAACTTCAACAGTGTGATTGTCGAAACAACAACACGAAATAAATAGGACATTTGTGATTGCAATTCAATCGTGTTGAATGATGATAAAAATGAATTGAGTATAATCATGCATGGCAATTGATAACAAAGCAGAGTTTGTAATAAAAAGTAAAAAATTTTAAATGTGTACAAATTAATACAAGGAGATATCTGATGTTCCGATTATTTATCCAATTAAAATATCATGGATGAAGCTTTATTTGCTAATTTCAGTCTATTTTTTATTTTAGTAAATTGTTTGCAGTTCACTTTTCGTGACAAAAACAAACTCATACAATTTATTAAAACATTTAATTTTTAAAACAAATTATCAATAAATTGTTTGTGTTTAAAAATTGCATGCGGAACTAGAAAATATGAAGTTTATAATATCATTGACAAAATATAAAACATTTACAGTTAAAAATAATTTTTTCACTTCAATTTGTAATATGTATGTGTAAAAATTATAAACAATTATTACTTCCCAGTTGGAGAGCAATTTCTCAATACATTGCGATAACAATATATGTTGCAATTATTTAGAATGTTTCATTCGGCACTGCATGAACTCGACGATTGGACACAATTAAATGAAAAAGAAAAATAAGTGCCAATTGAGGTTGTTTTGTGGGTTAAAAATTAATTAATATAAAAAAACTATTTCCTCAAAAAGTGTAGCGCCCTCATTTCCATATAGACTCTTACTGTCGTTTACTAAGCTTGATGTCATCACATCGAAGCAAATTTAGTTCAGATGAATAATTGAAATTGCTTTTTCTCCGCTTTTTATTCTCATTGTATATGCTGGGAATATGTGAGATATAGAAACCTTATAGCCCATGCTAGCGAGAGCGAAAGATATAAATCATGTTTTGCAATGGACTCGTATAAATTTTCCAAAGACAAAATTTTAAATACTACTAATTGAATTGAGATAGATGGAGAAATATGTAGAAAGAGAGTGTGTGTATACATATATGTAAAAGAGCACTGGAATTAACTAAAAACTATCTATATACACTCTTTGACCTCATACTTTTCTGCTTTGTTACATTTTCAAATACACACAATTTTATGCTATTGATGATTTCGGTATTGTATTTAAGAAATGCTTCCTATTCATTTCGAAGAGAAAATCTCGTATAGTTTTGTAGCAGCAACATATATATTCTAACACATTTTTTCATTTGTTACGACCTAAATAAAAACATTTTTCTCTCTCTCGCCTGCTTACTCGCTTATAAATCTTTAAATGAATTCTTATAGTTGATTTGTTGTACTTTTAAGTGGTGCTTTAAAAATGAAATGATCTTGCTGTATCATGTAATCTCTTTGATATTCTTTTTTTTTCGTAATTAAACTGCATTGCTAGCTATCTAAATTATCCTCATGTATTTTCAAAAAAGGAAATTAATCTTTATTAAGCGTAATACTAAATTTAAAGGAAATGCATGTGACACAATTTTCCTCTACTAGTAATTATGAAATCTCCTATTGTTAACTTTTTTTATTTATTGAATATGTCGTAAGTAAGCACAATGTTGCAACGAAAAGAAAATAAAAACTATAAATCTACACGTGTGTAAGAAAGATCAACATTCCATTGAACACAAAATGAGAATATGTGTGACAAAGAAAAGCATTCAATAATGTTTATATTGCACGATCGTATCATAAAAATTTGCTTATGATGATTGTAGTATTTTTCAGGGATTTTTGCCTTTTTCCGTTATTTTTTTCAAGGGATTGACTCAACGTTGTTACCTTCGAGTCTTATTCTCACATTCATTCTACTATGCGGTTTTTCGCAATTTTAAAAGATTATAATAATAATGATCGCATCAGCATTATGCTCTAAATTAAAATTATTTATCAAGTCTAGTAAGTTGATTTCTTAAACAATGAGAAAATAGCGACTCATATAATAAGTAAAGGTTAATATTGGTTTTACATAAAGTCAAAAAAGAGGTCACCCGGTTGTTTAATTCATTTCAATATATTTCGTTAGTTTCCTCAACAATTCTCATAGGTCGTGTGGCATGACACACCTTGCACTTGCAACAATAAATTTTAATATCGATAGTTGTTAGTAAGCAAGAAATCGTTATAGAAAAATTATTAATAGACTAATGCATAAATTTTGCAGACATTTCAAACAAATTTTTTTGTATCTTCTAGTGCTGCATACACATATTACATAAAATTCATTACACATACTCTAATGACTTCTAATAATTTATAAATATCATGGAAATAGATCGAAACTATACATATACAGTATTTATTGTATTTCAGAGGAATAAGGCCATATGACCTAGAAAAGAAGGGCTTTATATTTTTTTCCTCTTTGATTCACTCCCTTCCATCTACAAATATCCTTGTATACACAACAATATTCCGTGCGTGATAAATATGTGTGCGCATTTGCGGCCAATTTGTTTTATCTGAATGAAGAGAATAGAAAAATATGGTGGTATATTTTTTAGGTGAACATACATTTTAAGTTGATTCATAATACTGCCTACATTTCTTTTTCTTATAGACTTCTTATTGAACAACATTTGACGAAAAAAAAATGCTCAGCATTTCGAAGTGTCGAATGTTTTAGTGCTCAGCACTTAATATTAAAGTTTTCGGTAAGTTACCAATAAGGTAGTAAAAATATGTCCCTCAAATATTAAAAACTTATTTAAACGTTTTTAAAATGGCACTATGCACTGTTTAAATTAATTTATCGCCTTGATTTCTTGAAAGAATATAAAATGGAACAGTAATTTAAATTTTTGCTCAAAATGACAAACTTTTTTAAATTTAAACTTTCAAATGCAAAAATTTGTTTCATATCATATTTCTATTTTAAAATACAAATTAAAATCATCACTCATCCAACAGAGTAATATTGAGATACGTTAATATAGACAATTGTTTTTGACATAGCTTATAAATATTTGTTATAGTTATTAATTGTAATGAGTTAAATAATTTGGTATATATTCTAATTAAAATGTTCTAAATATTGTATGAAATTCAATAAATTAATTGATTTCATGCCACCGCAAAGTTCAAGGGCATTCGATCCAGTATACGTGAGAGAGACGAATGTTCTAAATGTTTCCCATCAGACAATTGGTCATTGAACTTTTAAATCATCATCAATATGAGTAAAATGAGAATTCGAATAAACTGTCGCGCTGGATAATATTATGATAATACAATACAATCTTACTACTGAATAAAGTATTTATCTGTATTATATCACTGGTATATTTGCAATAAATTTGAGTCTTAGAATAAATATAAAATGTTACTCCAAATTAGTCTCTTACCTGTTAAAAATGTTTAAAACTCCTTTTATGCAATCTTTTAAACTCAAAATTGATTCTTTTAGGTAGTTCCTTTCATTTCAACACAAATAAAATCACAATTTTCACTTTACAATAGCTTATTTACCTAATTTCTATAATTAATTTTTGTCCTGGTTTTATAAGAAATTTTCAACTTATTCATTTAATAATGATATAAAAACCTTTTTAATCGAAATAAAAAGTATTGTTTATGGTCTGGAAAAAGTTTTTGTTATCTTCAATCAATTAGAACCATTATTTTTTTCGAAATATTAATTTTTAGAAAATTAATGGCAAATTGAAGGAAAATATTGAGTTTTAATTGAGTAAAAACTTTTTTAAAAAGAAACTTTTATTATCAGTAATGTTTTAAAGCTTTACGAATAAGTTCATATCTGGTACAACTTTTATAAATTTTTTTCTAAATTTAAATTTTAATTTACAGAAATAAATTTTTATTAAAATTTGTTACACAAAAGATTTCTATTTTATTATGACTTCAAAGATTGACACAAATATTAAATAAATGTTTGTAAAAATTTTACACAATAAAATACACATTGAATATATGAAATAATAAGAAGTCGTTATTTATTCGAAAAAAGAACTTTTTAATTTTGTTCATTCATAAACTTTTGTAATAAATTATTAGAAATGGGAATCGTAATGTTCTCGGCACCATCCATGTTTCGTTTCATTTTTGCTAATTTGTGATCCAAAAATTCTGTGAGTTGACCTCTAAGTGCGATATCAGATGAAACAAGAAAAGCATCTCTGCACATTGAATATAAGTTCTTGAAGGATATGCCCTGATAGTTGCTATTTGAACTGTTTTCTAGTTGATGCTTGACCAATAAAATATAAATTCCTCGAGCATTTGTTGTGAGTGATTGGAAAACACTACGAAGAGATGATAATTCCAAAGTTCCGCTATTATTAATCAACAGAGAATTCTCATATGCAGTCTCATCAGTGTAAGCGAGATATGAAGTCACATCAAACCATTGAAAATTGTATGCACTTAATTTTGTGTGATTCCAAAGCAACGGAGCATTTATATGATCAATCGATGCAATCATATGGATATTTTTAGCTGAAGACAACCGACTAAGCACACTTTGTGCTTTATCATTTCTCAACATTGTCCCATCAATATTGTGTATAATTAAATATACATGAAGTGATGGGATGCGTTTCATTTCTTCTTCGATAATATTAATAATCTCATGAGGATTACTATTGGAAATAGTAAGCTCAAGTAAATCATTAACAATTGGTTCTAAAATATCTTTGATAGTTAAACTTGGAAAGTATCCATTCACAACAAGAACATGCTCGTGTTCTAATTTTTCTTTGTGAAAAGCTTGAAGTAAATTTCTTTTAGAACCTAGACCATGTAGCAAAACCGAGAATCCCTCATCAAAAAGCGTAAGCCATTTATCAAAATATGTATTAAATTCTTCGTTCATTTCTTTCATAGATTGTTCATGTTCCTTACTTACTTCCATATTATTTAACAATTTTAGTAGTTCATCATGAGGCAAGCGAGGAGTTTTTAATCGATCAAGCGTATGATCTGAAGTTTTGCTTTTGGTGCTATGTGATGAAAAGAAATCATCTGATTGAAGAATATAGTGATAATCTGTCTTGTTTCTTGCACTTCTTCTTAAGCCGGTTGATGGAGTTTGAATAACCTGTTTTTGTATTAATGCTTGAACTTTTTTTTTTGGCGCTTCTTTGACTTCAGTGTCTGATGATGATTTTTCTTCATCGGATTGCTCCTCTTCTGATGATGATTCATCTAAATTGTCTGGCTTAAAATCTTCATCAGAATCGTCATCGTACATCACTTGACTCAATTCTAAAATAAATCATGTTTAATGAATTAAATAAAAAAATTGATTACACTTACTCTTTTTCATTTCATCACGAACATGACTTGGAGTTTTTGTGCATTTGGCTGCTGATGGCCTCGATGTGGGAGTCTTTAAAATCTCAGATATTCTTGAATTTTTTGGAGTTTTCGGTGTTCCTTTATTAGCATCATGGTGTCTTGGAGTTTTTGGCGTTTGATTAGCTAATTGAGCCATCATTCCTTCTTTCTTGGGTGTTTTAAATGAATACAACTTTTTACCTTCAACATCTTCCTCATCTTCAAATAATGTAGATGGCTTTATAACCATACTATCTAAATTTTCTTTTTCGCAGCTATCGTTAATTGTGCTATTAAGTGAAATCACTTCAACTGACGATTCTGGATCAGGAATTTCTAATTTTTCAACCGTCTTCCTCTTAACTGGAGTTTTGCTTAACAACAAATCAATTTCTTCAAATCTTCTGTTAGGTGTTTTTACTCGTAGCGACTTTCTTGGTGATTCAACATTATCCGGAGATTCTGCATAATTTACTGACTGTCGTAATCTTGCACTCTGTCTTCTATTTATTTTTGGAGTGTCCATCTTTGCTGCTGTTTAAAATTTATTTAAAAATTAATTTTTCTTAAAAAATATTGTTTATGTTTACAAAAAAATTCATTTCCCGCGAAAATTTTTATATTGTTTTGTTTTAACGTCAGATGAATTTTAAAAGGGGTACATGGATTTCATAAAAATTGTGAAAACATTGAATACAGTGAATGTTAAGTTCGACGAAATGAAAAAGTGAAATAAACATGAAGAGTACCATATTACCTAATAAAATATATACACAACATGCGGATTTAGATGTGACTGTATAATAATAAATGAACATAGGCTGAAGATATTTTAGTTAAAAAATTGGCATAATGGTGTATAAAATGATGGAAATAGTGTAAAAAGTTGATTTGATAGTGCTTTAAATAAAATACATTGAAAAATGTTTACAAAAAAACCACAAATCGCTGAAATTATCAAAAAGTCCACACTCAAAGTTCAGGATCAAAAGAAAGAAGTATTTTCACGATTAAAACATATTCGAACGATTGTTGGTAAGTTGAGTGATATATTATAGAGTTTAATAAATAGTAATCAGTTCATTTCATTAGAATAAATTCATGTGTAAAGTGAATTTTGCGTAATTTATTAAATCAAGTAAAATGACGTCATGGATATGTATAAATTTAAAGTCAATTTTAAGTGACTATTGCGATAATTTTATTGATATTTATTAATTACAAAATAATATGAACTGTCCAAGTTAAGGCAATCATAATTAATCAGAATTATTGATATACCTTCATTAAAAAAGTCATCTAATTGAAAAAATCACTCACACTATGAAGCATTTAACAGTTAGTATTTCCCAAGTTAAGTGCTCTTTCTATACACATCTCTTCTCGTCTTTCTTTTCACTACGTTTGTGAATATTTACACATGAATATATTTTTTTGATTCGGGAACTTATTCACTCATAATTTTTCCGTCTTTTTCTCATTCTTTATCATCTTCAGAACATGTGGATAGCGATGAGGCGAAGTCTTTTTTCGAAGCAAACTACAGCCATATATTCTACATACTTCACGAGACTTTTGTGCAAGCTGAAGCGAATTTAAAGCAACGAGGTGAGCATATTTGTGTTACAATTTAATTTACACCAAATTATAAGACTTGTATAGTATTTAAAACCTATTTATAAATATCGAATATTGATGAAATTCATTAATCCATAACTAACTTAAATTTTCATACCTATAATACTTTCTTTTCTTCAATACGCTGCACTCAATCTACTCTCTTCTATGTACATAATTTTCACACAAAAATATATTACAAATGTTAAAGAATTATCGTTTCACCTTGGTAAGTTAATATTACTTAATACGTGTGTGAGTGTGCTTTCTTGTCTGCATTGATTGAGTTTTCCTTTTTTGGATAAGTTAATGTCAACAGTGTTTTTCTTTTTTTCCTCTCTAATAAACGTTACACCTCATTCATACTCGTTTTGATTCCCACACATCTATGTTGTTTTTAATTTATTCATATCAAAAATCATTTTATTATATTTGTTTTTTATTGTTTTAGTACACAAAGCTCATCGAGAGGAATTGGATGGTTCTATATGGCTTCTCGGAAAAGTTATTGTTCTATTACCGGAACTAATTGCGAAACGGTGGCAATGTCATTCTACAAGCAGAATATTAATGAAATTACTTCACCATGGCAATAGTAGCAAATTGAGAAGAGATGGAGTGAGATATTTTTTAATGTGGTATCAGGCACTTGGTATATCTGAACATGGGGCTCCAGAAGAAGCTCATATGATGTTTGCAGACTGTGTGCCTGGATTGACAATTCCACAAGCAAGAAATAAACAGGGACCCCAGAGTATTTCACCAACATCTAGTGAATTCGTTCCTAGAGATTTCTCTCAAGACCTCATGAATCATCCAAATTTTCGAAGTAGTGGTGAAGTTGGTCAATCAGTATTTCACGATCAACCAACAAAAGCACCAGATATTACGCCTTTGATTTTGCCTGCCTCAAACGAACGAACTATTACTCCTGATCCCCAAACTGGACTTGAATTGCTTCTTGAATGTATGGTTCAATCAACAGGTTGTCTCAAATGGAACGATAATAGCATTCAACGACATTTAAAAGGATTTCATTTTCTTCTTCAACGCTTTCGAGAAGTTTATCTGCCAGTTTTTTGTCCAAATTTTGATAATTCTGCTTCTATTTATGAGCCAAAGTTGGATTTACCCGTTATGAGAACAATAACAAAACGAGAAGAATTAATGAGTCCATGCGTAGTAGTATTAATCAATTGGATCTCGAAGTATACAAATGAGCGTCACCTTATGCATAAAAGTGATCATCACATTTTTGATGATGTACCTGAGCAAGCAAGCTTAGTTTCAAATTTAAGACATCTTGGATATACACAGACCCAAATTGTGCGAGAAGTTTTATATTCAAGTCGAGATACAATCAATTTTGTCAATGAGGTTTATCGACAGGCATTTTTATTGAATTTTACCTCACGCAGTTGTATTGATGCAATGAAAACCTCTATTGGCACATATCGTGATTGGATGAGCTCTCAATCACCACCCCCATTTTTATTAGAAAATGAAAATTGTGATGCTTCAAGTGCTGGTTCATCGTTAGATTCAACAACATCTGGTTCAAATCGAACACAAAGATTGAGAGCTGACTCATATATTGGTGCAATATCGAAAGAAAATTTATCGATAAGAGCTGGAATGCAAAATGTTCTGCAGGTTTTTGTAACGAATGCGGTGAATGTTTTTATGATTTCAACAGCACATTTGAATATGTATGTATCGTCAAAAACTAAAGACGAATCGACAACACCATTAGATGAACAAACTGAAATATGTAAACGGGTGCTTAATATATATAGAACGATGGTCATGAAGACAAAAATGGAATGTAAAACATGGAAACAATTGCTAATGGTTCTATTGCAAATAACTTCAGTAATTTTGGCTGAGGCGCCACCTAATGCTAAACGTAACAATCTCGGCGGTCGCCTTGCACAACCAATATTTCAAACTCTCATTGTAACATGGATCCGAGCACACACAAATGTTGTGGTTCATCCATCGATGTGGGAAAAATTTTTAAAAGTTTTATCATCTTTAACACATCGTGAAGAGCTTATTGTCGAATGGGATAAGACTATGCAAACTTTAACACGAGTTCTTGCACGACAAGTTTATAATTTGAATTTACAAGATTTGCCTTTAGATCGTCTTGCAGAACAAAAAGGCAAAAGAAGAAGAGTTGGAGTGGCATCGACAAATGTCTGGCAAAATTCACAAAACAGCACAGAAAATCAGCAAAATCTATCAAATTCAAATTCTGTGAGTAATAAAAAAGATGAAAATTCTCAAGAGTCACAATTGAAACTTACTAAGAGACAAATTCCTGGTACACCAATGTTAAATAGAAGCTATAGCGAGGGAAGTTTGGCAACACCATATAGAAAATCTCGAGCAAGACGTCGAATAAAAATTCATCAAATGCACGAATTACCTATTAATATTGAACAGACGATCAATAAAATTGTAAATACATCAGCACATTTAAGTGCTAGTATGGAAACTTTAAATATTTCCAAAATATCTACATCTGGAGAACAGACAAATGTGAGAAAAGCTTTATCGTTAGATTCAATACAGCAAAGAAATGAAGATAATGAAAGTTTTCGCGAATCTCGTTCTCCATCACCAACAGCTTCGTCTGGCTTAGATGGAAATTCAATTAAGGATTCGCCACATGCGATAGAGGCGATTGCAGTAGGAGATTCAAGTTCACTTGAAACGCATGATGAAGGCTTAGAGAGAAAATCAATTTTAGCGGGTGGTATTGCAAAAGGCTGGTTGCCTGATGTTGCATGTATCATGTGGCGACGAATGCTTGGTGCACTCGGTGATGTTAACAAAATTCTTAATCCAAAATTACATGCAGAAGTTTTTCGTTACTTAGTCAACATCACCGAGAGTTTAATAAAAATTCGATTAAATCAAGGCATATCTACTGATCAAAATGTTCCACCTACGCAACCTACGCTAGTACCTCCAATTAATTTAATTTTGCCTTGGTGTTTTGGTGCTTTAAATCTCGACTCGCAATACCAATTGGGAAAAGTTTATGCAATGCAGCTCATTTGTATGATTGCAAAAAATTCATGCTTGACGGGAGATCAATTACCTTTATTTTATCAAGCATTACATCAATCACTTACGGGTGAAAACAGGCAAATGGCTTCAACAGCATTAAAATATCTTGGTGGTCCTAGATTTTTGAGTCTATTGATGCCAGGACATTCACTTTTGTACTTAGATATGATTCATGCATGCACAATGATTTTAACATCAATGGATACTAAGGCACCACGTGCTGAAGCTGCTGGATTGTTAGGCTCTCTACTTTGTTTTCCAAAAACTTCACTTCCTGGACCTGTTTTACAACCATCTGAGCCACATATAGATTTAATCGAATGTCCAGACATTCAAGAACATATTCTTAACATTGTGCTAAGATGTGCTCGAAGAGAGCCTACAGCGAAAGCTCGATCAATTGCAATCACATCATTAGGACAGTGGATTATTCAAAGTCTAGCAAATCTAAATCAAGAGAATAACCGTGATATGGGCAAAAAGAATCGCACCAACTCAGCAAATTTACAATCTACAGTTGCATTTGAAGCAAATCAAAGAATACCTGAAGCATTTCAAGTTATTTTACAAGCTTTGCAAATTAGACATCGTGTGATTGCTAGAATTGCATGCGAAACTTTACGCTTGTGTTCAGAGAAAGGAAAAGAATTGGCAAGAATTGAAAAATTACCGGGACTAACCATCGAAGCACTTTGCTATTCACTAGAAATACAAAACATTCCCAACCCGAAAGAATGTGATAAAAATGTGTTAACGTCAATGCTTTTGTGCCTTGGTGAATTATGTATGGCTTTTCCCATAAGTATTTTAATGGACGCAACGAGTGATGATCAGGAGCCACTTTTGTTAATGATTTTTCGAGTTTTACATAGAATTGCTAGTGGAAAACATTCAGAGCGAATTAAAATGTACACCATTGATGATGATTTTGATATGACTATAGTAGTTGATGACGTGAAAGAACAATCAAATACTGAGGCAAATTATCAGACTCAGGAGACGATTCAACAATGCAAAGCATCAATTCAATTATGTGCAAAAACTGTTGCACTGCATCTCGTTACGAATATTTCTCATTTTCCTCTAGGCATTGGTGCAACACGATTAAGTTCGATGGTGGACGAACATGATGATATAAACATTCCATCACAAAATGCTAGAGGGGAAATTCAGAGAGAAAGCAGCATTGATATGTATGCATCGCATGTTCTTACATCACCAAATCTTCAACTTTTAATGCTTAGTTCTGAATTAATTTCATCATTTATTGAACTACCTGCATTAAAACTTCCATCAGCTGATGGTCTAATTACTGCAAATCGGCAAGTTCGATTGATATTAAGAGATTTGAATGGGAAGTCTTGTTGGGATGCATCTATTATATTTTGTGAACCTCGAATACATACAGAAACGGAAAGTTCTTGTGATGAAATTGATTTTGATTGTTCATCAAGACAAAGATCGTTCATGAAATCAAATTTTCCAATGAAAAGCCAAATTGGCATTTCTCTTGATCCAATGATTTCAACAGTAGGAATGAATATGATGCAAACACCAAGACATACTTTAAGACATCGCCCAGCACATCAGTTACCAGTTGCAAAAGATATTGCTCCAGATCTTGATCAACTCGATGATTTACTGCAATTTATTGGATATACAAGCCCAGAATGTCTCGAAGAAAATGTTCAAGCTTTAAATGTTGCTGGACAATCACCGCTTGCATCAAATCTTGAAGCACAAACTATAGCAATACTTTTAAATCAGCGCGCTATGGAATCTGATTATAACTCAAGAAAGAATCATTCTATTGATTTAAGTAGTACAACTTCTGATTTTTATAACAGCAATAGTATGGATTTTGCTTCATTTGGCGATGATATTACGATAAGATCAAACACAAGTGTGAAGAGTGAAAATCGATTAGATTTGAGTTTGCCTTCTAGTGTCCGCTGTAAAAATGAACCACCAGTTTTTCATTATGGAAGATTACTTTTCAATCAGTTGGGTCTTGCAGGATGGGAACGAAGAAAACGTACACATTTGCTTAGTAGAACTGACAAGCTTTTACGTGAATTGAGAAACTTGGACGCACAAAAATGTCGTGAGACACATAAAGTGGCTGTGATTTATGTTGCAAGTGGACAAGAAGATAAGAATAGCATTTTAAAGTGAGTAAAATAAATAATTATTTTTAAAAAGAATTATTTATTAAAATATTTTAAACAGAAATTCATCAGGAAGTAGTACATATGAAATGTTTGTTTCTGCATTGGGATGGGAAATCGAGCTTGAAACTCATAATGGTTTTCTCGGTGGTCTTCCTCGTCAAGGATGTGGTCAAACCGCTCCATATTATGCAACACCATTCTTAGAAGTTATATTCCACGTTTCTACACGCATTCCTTCAGATACACACGAAGCAATATTGAATAAAACCCGGCATTTAGGCAATGATGAAGTACACATTGTATGGAGTGAGCATAGTCGAGATTATCGAAGAGATATTTTGCCGACAGAATTTTGTGATGTATTGATAGTGATTTATCCATTAAAAAGTGGCTTGTTTAGAGTAACTGTTAATAGAAAACCTGATGTTCCTTGGTTTGGCCCAATAAGTGATGAGATTGTTGTGAGTGGCACAAATTTAGCAAGTATTGTACGAGCATCAGCAATAAACGCAAGTCGAGCTAAACGATATGCTATGCCATTCTATCAACAATTGTAAGTATTTGTTTTATATAGTTATTTATTGATCTAGTAATTCATGAATTATTTAAACAGCTATGAGGAACGCAACAGGTCATTGGATACTGTTTCATCACGTCACAAAGAAAGCAGAACTTTTGAAGAATTTATCACGAAAATTTATAGTCCTTCAATGATGAATCAAGCGAGTGTTTCGGGTACCATCACTACAGCTGCATTGATAGATCATCATCACCAACAACATCATAAAACTTCTATTAAGCATAATTCTAGTAATTTAAGCTCTCGAAAGTAATTTATGTTGTACTAGACTTCAATGTTTTTTTTTCTTTCTCTCTTTCTCTCTATTTATTGTCTTCTCTTATTTACTTTATCATCATTTAAAATGGATCAATTTAATCAATAATATTTATATATCAATCAAGACTGGCTCCAACATCATATAACGCAACGTCAAACATCAGATTTGTCTGAGTCGCCTAGCATGTTGCGTAAATTACCTTTCTGCTATAATCTACCAAAAAAATCGTCATCCTCAACTACAATCCCGCTGTCACCACCAATAGCTCTCTCTGGCCGGAGACTTAAATAATTCTTATTGCAATGTAATCGATTTTCTTTTTCATTGAACTTTTCTAATATGCACATTCATTTTATGCTTCTTTCATGTTTCACTTGAATTCGCTTTTTAGCTTATTTCCTCAATTAAATATCAAAGAAATGTGTTTTTATTATTTATTAATCACCATAATCAGGATTCATTAACAATAATAAACATCAGATTAAGCTTAGTTTCGCTTGTTAGCACGTACTTTATTATTATTATTGATCAACGACGAAAAATGAGAGAAGAATGAAAAGCAAAGAAAAAATTAATTAAATTTTATTAAGTATTAGCATCAAATCTCTTTAATTAACACATTATTGTTATATAAAAATTAATTTATTTTTTACGCAAATTATTATTATGTTGAATTATCGACAAAAAACATTAATTGAAAATTATTATTAAAAATTACATTATTTTTTTATAATGTGATTCTTGATCACAGCAAGTTAACGTCCAATTGTAGTTGTATTTTTATCTACATATTTATTTTTGTCCTTCCTCAGTATTAAGGAATTAACTTAAAATTATTTCTTGACTTTATTCTCTTTATTTTCGTTAATTCATAATAAAAATGAAAAATTTCATATTAAAGCAAAAATTTTCTTTTAATTGGCAAATAAAATTGCACATTTAAATTATGCATGGTTTTCTTCTCTTACATTATTCATGATGAATGATTGATGATATTCAGAAAAAATTGATATCATCAACAAACATTGTGAAGTGTGTATAAGTGAGAGAGAAAGCAAACACACATAAAATACGATAATAAATATGCTTTTCTTTCTTTTTGAGCTTTCCTGTCTTTTGAATTAGGGTGTGTGTGCTTATTCATACTTCAATTTTATTATTAATTCTTTCTATCTCTTTTTCCATATTTTATAGATATATTGGAAACAAGTTCAATTCGAATAAAAGTGGAATAAATGAAACTTCATCGTAATTTAAAAAACTTTTCATTTTAATTTGTATATATTCAATATGTGATCTTTTTCTCTCACGTAATTTAAAGATTGTTTATAATGAATTGTAAAAAAATTTTATTATTGTTTTAGACGCACCCCCACATTAAAGTTTTGTTTCGTAAAAATTTATCTATTAAAATAAAAATATAATTTGAATGTCGATTTAAATTTGAAAATTTTATTGGAGGATTGTCATCACAAGAATTCATTGTTGTAAAAATTAATAAAAAAAAGCGAAAGGAAAATTAAATTTTAAGATCTTTTTTCGTACGATAAGATCAAACTACATAGGTACTAGATCAATCAAATGAAATTAAAGAAAATGTGCTTTTCGTGTGTATTTTTAAAAACGTGGCTTAGTTTTTACTAATTTTCAAAGATTTAAACGAAAATAACTTGAAAAAGAATTACAAGTCAAATCAATAGTTTCAGAGAATTGTCCTAATTTAATTTTAAAATATTTATTCAGAGTCCGAAACCGTTTTTCGACTAACTAAAATTCAACTAATTTTTAGTCGATTAAAAATAAAACACTAATCGACTAAATTTTAGTTGTTTTTTAGTTGAAAATTTTAATCGATTAAAATTTAGTTGAAATTTAGCCAAAGATTTTAACCGGTTAAATTTTAGTTGATTTTTAGTCGGTATTTTTTAACCGACTAAAAATTAGTTGATTTTTAGTCGATCAAATTAACCGGTTAAATTTTAGTTGATTTTTAGTCGATCATTTTAACCGACTAAAATTTAGTTAGTCGACTTTAACTGACTAAAATCAATTTTAGTCGACTAAAATTAAAATTTAACCTATTATTTATTCTATTATTTATTGAAAAAATTTTAAATTTTAATAATTTGAATTCATTTTCAGTGATGTTTCTCCCATTTATTATTCATTTTCAATTATGTTCCTTTCCTCTCTCTCTCTTCATTCGTTTTGTTGTTATTATTAGCCAGTTACAATTTAGTTGTCGTGAGAGTAAGTTTAACAAAAAAATTTGTTAGCGCGTAATTCTTTGTTATGAATAAATAAAAACGTGTGTGCACTATCTGAACCGGCATAAATTATTAATTGATGAAAATCAAATCATAAAATTTTATATACACTTGAATTAAACGTAAAAATTCTCTTCATTATTGCGAAAAACACTTATAAAGAAATGTACGTTATCGGAATTTTATGAAAGAGTATAAAATTACAATTACTAATTATAGCGGAGCTATTGAGTTCAATAATGTTTGGGGAAAGAAAAATTATTGATTTTGTTATTCATTAACTTACTCAACCCATACTGTGATGTTTTAATAATTCATGCCAAAATTTATTGACTACTGACGCTTCGTTTCGAGGGATCCATAAACAATTCTCTATTGTGAATTTCACACATTCCACCAAACCCAGAATTTTTAGCGCATTTTTGTATAGAAAATGCAGCTTATAAGTTCACTTTGGCTGGCTGGCTGGCTGGTGAGGCGCGAGATCTCAAAAACTACAATAGCTAGAGACTTGCGGTTTTTTGTGTTTGATTTGTGCTCGACAGCACAATTTTTTGCGGCGACGCTTAGTTAGAAAGCTGTCACTGATTGCATTACTCGAGATATTACGAATTAAAATTTCCATCATGAAAATTGTAAACAAAAATTTTTTTCTTCGGTTACTAAGATTTTTTGTCGACGCGTTTTTTCGCATCTTTTTGAATTTGAATTTGATTTAACCGTTATTTTCAGTTCAATATATTTTGCTAAAAGACAAAATTAAAATAAATCGGCTTAATACATTAATTTCTTTCCAAAATAGAATTCCAATATTATAGTCGATCATAGGCCAGTGCATGGCGGTCAATGTTGGTCCGGCATGATGTTGGTCGAAAATTTTCCATATGATTTAAAGTGCAAAGAAAACATGTTTGAAGTGAATTTTTGGTGAGTGCTAAACTGATCTGCCGCGGGACACTGATCTGCTCATTTTCTTTCATGAAAATTCTAATATATCATATTTAAATACCATGAAAGACTTCCTCAATATGAATTTGAAAATCTGAATTGCTTCAAAGAACTAAACAGTTTTTTTTTAATTTCAGTTCTTTTTTTATTGAATTAATTTTAAATGAAGCTTCTGATTAGAAACGAATCTGTTAAATTTGTAATCTGCTAACAAACGCTGATCTGTGGCAACAAAAATGCGCTTAAGTACTCCGATCCGTGGTCGTGTACTTTCTATATCTTTTTGTGTATTTCCATCGAGTTTAATACTATTTTCTATTCTAAGGTTTCACATAAAATACATTCGCCATGAATCAAAATATACGACTTGAGCTGATAAGAAAAAAAAATTATTTCGATAATCTGAATCGTGAATAAATTATGAAAAACAAAAGCGTTTTGTAATATTTTCATTTACTATTACATTAGAAAATGAATGATGAGATCATTGCTTTTTTAAGTAAAATTTCAGCTACATATTGTTCTAACAAGTAGTTCATTCATATAGAAAGAAGCTTATACGTAATTTTACTTATTTTTATTTATTTATAAAAATTAACATAATGAATGACCCTGGAAACAATCTTTATATTGAAATGAAACAAAACAATCAGTTTCTACCTAGCCATAATTCTCTCTTACTGACTCGAGTAAAAATATTTTGTTTATTCCTTAACTGGATGCCAGATGCTCTCTGCTCTCTTACATATTTATTTATTTAAGACTTATTCAGTGGCTCATTAAAAAGATTGACAAGTGAAAACGGAGAGAATAATCAGAAAAAGACAAGATTGAATTCCATAAACATATTTGTTCTCACGTATTTCTTGCAGTGTAGTTTTTTTTATTCAAGGTTTCATACAAGCATCAAAATCTCTTCTTTATGACATCATTCAAGCTCATTTTTTGCAAACGATGATCATCATCGGCAATTTTTCGC
>JACWBX010002418.1:50172-76158 GCA_014622435.1 Polypedilum pembai | reverse complement strand
GAATTAATGAACTTTAAATATAAAACACTTATTCAGGCCACTGTGAATTAATAAAACGAATCAAAATCATAAACGATTCTTTTATTTTGTAATCGGCAATGTCACTGATCTGGGCGACAAAAATGCGCTAAAGTCAACTGATCCGGGCAAGTGACTTTGATCAATTTTTTATTCAAGGTTTCATACAAGCATCAAAATCTCTTCTTTATGACATCATTCAAGCTCATTTTTTGCAAACGATGATCATCATCGGCAATTTTTCGCCTCTAAATTGATTTTTTGAAAAATGTTTGCATATGTGTAGAATTCAAGCTGTTTAATGGGTGAATCATTTAAAGAAAATTAAATTTGATCAATTGACTATCATAATATAAATCAATAAGTATTTTAATATAGATATTGTCTAACTGTAATCCACAATTAAATACGTGAAGGAAGATTAATATATCGTGACAATTTATCATTTCACAGCCTACTGGTTATTTTCATGACGACGAAAGAAAAAATGAAAATTTGAGAGAAAAATTTTGCGAGTGTCGGAAAACTAAAACATCTGTTGAAAAAAGGGAAAATATACTGCTTTTTATTTGTGAGACATACTAAATCTTACGCAAGGATGACCGTTTTAATGACCTATCACAAACTTGTTGAACGCGATACGAAAAATGTAAACGCTTGTTGGAAATGTAAGAAATGAATAATTTAATTAAATTTTCTAAGTCATCATCTAATAGTTTTAATCATTCACAGTCAGTGTTATTATACTTTTATTGCTTTCAATTGTATGCTGTATTGTGGGATCTTTGAGTTTACAAAAGATAGTTGACAATTATGATGCTCATTGCATATTGAATGCAAAATTAAAATTTGAAGAGAAACCAAAAACTGCCGTAGCCATGACAAGGAATGTAACGAGTGATGAAGCTTCGTTAAGCATAAATGTTTTAAAAAGGTTTTTCTCAGACTCTTATGCACATATTTCACCTGAGAATAAAAATCAATTATATACAGCTAAACAAATTTCAATCATGGACAATCAACAAATTCAAGAACTCAATACCGATTGGGGTAATCAAAGTTCTTGTGAATTTGCAATTTTCATTCCAATCTTTCAATGTTGTTTTGGAATCATTTTTATGGTGATGTTTTTAATCTGCGACAGAGGTGGTGCTCAAGTTGAAAATCATTCATTTTTACCGAAACCTTGGAGAATTGTCACACCTGCCCTTATATTTTTTCTCTCAATGACTATCGTATCGATTGTTAATTTGACAAATATTTCAAAAGGACTTTTAACATTCTGCAGAAGCTTTGAAGAAAACACTGATGAAGTTTCATGTATCGTAGCAATGAATCACTTTAGGATAAAGCAAGACATCTTGATTCGACCTGCCATATTTTATATTCTCACAATCATATTCAGTTGGATACTGCTTCTATGTTGGACAACTTTAACTCTAATAATGATTTCAAGGATTATGTTTGTAGTTGACTTTCAATTAATAAGAGTAACAGTCAAGACGTGTGAATATGAAAATAATCATGATCGTGAAGCCATGTTTACTGCAAAAGAACCGAAGAAATCGATTGAATCTGTACAAGGAGAAGGAGAAAATGACATTGGTAAATCAGCATAAGCATCATTAAAAACAAATTTTTTCTGAATTTTTATTTACTTAAGATAATTTTAATATTATTTAGACTCTGACACTGATACAATCAACAATCAATGATTAACAATTTTTATTATGAGCCATGTGAACAAAATCCAAATATTCTTTTGAAGTATTAATTATAATTATATGATTCTATTTAATAAAGCTTATTTTATAAATTGTAAGTAAATTAATATAAATAAGAATTTAAATCTAAAGATTTTCGCTGAGTTTAATTTGACATCTTTCGACTTTTTCTTACGCTACGTCGATTAAATATTCCCAAGCAGCTTTCTAAATGACTCGCAAATCGGCTGATCGGTACCATTTTCTTGCAATTTGAGCAGCGGCAGCACGGATGATTTTTAACTATTTTTGGACCACAAGCCTGTTTCGATAATTTTTTCAATATTATTTCATTTTCAGACATTTTAGTTTTTTTACCTCTGCACTTTTTAATTCGTAATGGCATTCAAAAATAATGGTTGAAACTAACTGATCGATCATTTCTTCAAAGATTTCTTCAGCCACAGTGTCTAGTTTTGTCGAATAAGCTACATTTTTCTTTGAATTAAGAAATTTTTCTTCGATCATCATTTTTCTTAAATTTATTTAGCAAAATTTTTAAATGTAACGGTTTGAAATAATTTAAAAAAATTGTGTTACTGAGGTTTATAAATAAAAACAAAAGAAATGAATAAAATAATCTCTTCAATTTTAATAAAGAATCATTTACGTACGGTTGGTAATTTTAATAATCTAGGAAAGTATGCATTCTTCTGCACTAGCAAAGATGCAATTCCAGCTACAGGCGAGGATAGAAAGAAGACAAAAGCGATACCGAAAATAACTTTAATTGATCAAGATAAAATGAGTGTTTTAACAATGGAACAAGCAAGAAAAATAGCTGATAAACGTAACTTGAAACTTATTAATATCGTCGATCTAGATACAAAGTCTTCTAGACCAGTATACAAGTAAGTGCGCAGTAATTATTGTAATTATCACTTTCCTTTTTTATCAAACAAATTTGTTTATAAATAGATTGATGACAAGCCATGAATATCATGCTGAAGAGTTAAAGAGAAGAGAAGAAAAGAAAGCAGCAAAGAATGTACCACAAATTAAACCAGAAAAACTCCTTTCAATTGGAAACAAAATTACCGAGCATGATTTGCAAAATAGCATTAATAGATTAAAAAAGTGGATTTTAAAAATGCACGAAGTTCGAGTAGTGATTACCTGCGAGGATGGTGACATGCAGAAAGCTGAAAAAATTTTCACTAAACTTGAGAAAGAAATGAAACTGATTGAAGGTAGAGTTTTACAAAAGAGAATAAAGGGCAATGAAATAAGATTCACTATCATGCCGACAATTAAAAAAGCTGAGCTACATATAAAAGGTAGTACGGAACCTGATAAAAAGTTTCTTGAGCCTAATAACATGAATGTACAGCAAGTCAGAAGTGTTCATTCTATTTGACAACTACCGATCTATCATCATCACCAGTTGCATAGCTATTTAGTTCCAGTTACATCTTTTGAAGGTATGTGTACTAAGTGTGATGATGATAAAATGCAGCTGTCCAAACGAATCAAAATTGCAACTTATATTACTATTTTTCTTTTTGTAAAATATTCATTTTGGTCCTTTATTTATCGTCGTTATGTAGTAAATGAAGACGTTAAAAAAGATTAAAAATCAATTGTCTAGTAAAAATCAACAGAATTTTTTTTTATTTTCGCTTTTCACTTGTCAGTTTTGGCATTCGCATTTATCATTCTACATTCTCATCGAGAATCTTTTTTAAACACTCTTTTGTGTCCATTTGCTCTAGATCGCACAAGGCACTTAAATCAATTTTCTTAAATTCTTCAAGTAGTTGTTTTGTCTTTTCTTGTGATATGATTTTCTTTATATTATCTTTAGCTTTTCCGCTTTCTAAATCACTCTTGTCAGTAGCATCACTTTCATCAACAGTATCACTCTCATCAGTAGTATCATTTTCTTCGTCATCATTACTTAGCATTGATTCGATTGAAAATTGTTTTTCTTCTTCTTCTTCCTCTTCATTATCAATATCATTTATATTTTGATTTTCTTTTGATATTTGCTCTATAGAGTTAACACTTTGAGCATCAATGCTTTCTAATTTCCCTGCTTCAATTATTTCTTTAATCTTCATCTTTAAAATTGATGATCGCAGTCGTTTTCTTTTCAGAATTTTAGGTGGAGCTTCAGTAACGATTTCTTGCTCTTCTTCTTCAGCATCAAAATTATTTATTAAATCTTCATTTTCGTCTGGAAATTCTTCATTTAACAAATTATTATTGCTATTATCTTCTTCTTCAGCATCGAAATATCTTTTCAACAAAATTCCATTTTTTTTCTTCTTCATTATCATGATACACGGTTTCGTTCTTATTCTTATTGGAAAAAGTGATCCATAATGAACCCCAATATTGCTAAAACATTCAATCAATTCAATTTTTTCGTGAGTTTGTGCAAGCAATTTCATTTCTGGTGAAAATCTGTTTTTAACTTCCACAAGTAAGTAATTAAAATTATGCAATTCAGCGTCACCAGCCTTTAAATTTTCATCCTTTCGATATGTCCAATTTGAGTAGATTTCAGTGAATCTTGTAACACCTGTTTGAGCAGTTAAATTATCAATGTGAATTGTTACGTTCATCTCATTTGAAGCAATACGATGAAGTCTCGAAATTGCCACACCACCAGGATAATTATTTTTAGAGACAGTTAATAGAAAAACTGTCAGTACGAAATTTACAATCAAATGTGCGATTGCGAAAACCGCAAGCATTCCACGGAAAATTGATTTATTACGATTTTGCCAAAATCGTTGACATGCACAAGCACTTGCTATATTGAGCATTGGAAAAACATAGATTATAAATCTCAGCTCTTTGTGCGGTAGAAATGAATAGAGAAATACAAATAATATAGCTGGTATGGTAATAGCTCGAATGCGTGATTCTGCATATAAGCCATAAGGAACGAGTAGAAGCGATAAACCGAGTGCTCGAGGTAACGCTGAATAAAAATACCACAGAAAAGGTGATGTGCCCCAATCAGAACTTTTGTTCATGATCGTGTTATAATAAAATACTTGAGCTTCCGGCCATAATAGCTTCTGCCAAAATATTGAATCAACTATTACAGTCAATGATACAAGTATAGCACCTGTGGGTAAACCAATTTTTAGCAGTTCCGGTATTGTTATTCGTTTGTGAAAGAGATCGTAAATTAATAGAAGACCCAAAAAAATGACGAGCTCAGATCGAAAAATTAGAATTGATATTCCAGAAAAAATGAAGAATCTTTTTTGTTCTCTTCTTAGCCATGAATCAACAGCTAATAGCACAAATGGCAAAGTCATAACATTAGGCAGCGGTCTACTCATGTAGAATAGAAAATGAAACTGCGAAAGATGAATTGCTAAGAACCAAATTGAGAAATCATTCCCAAACTTTTGATTTAAAGTTCTTCTTAATCGATTGAATGCGAGCGATACAAATGCAGCAAGTGTCAGTCGAACTAAAATAAAAGAATTATATATGTTTCCATAGAGAGTTTTTCCGTTGTATCTAATAATATAATCATACTCACTCAAATATTGAGACCAAAATTTATTGATGCTAAGTATATTGAATATCGCTACTAGAGGCGAAATGACAAGAGAAATCATAAGTGGACCTAGAAATGTTCTCGGAACAACACCAGGAAACTCATTATGATCATACTAAAAAGAGTTTTTAGTAGAAAAGTTCTTTGTTATGTTTATTTTTATATAGCCCCGGAATTTTTCTTTCTCATACCTGAGACAAATTGAATTTATGATATAAAATATCGTGCATTGCTTGAATGTTAAAACTCTCTTCAACTTTCGTAAATGGTGTGTAAAAGCAGTAGAAAAGAGCAACAGAAAACACGAGAAGGGACATAGTTAATTTAAAATTTAAAACTATTTTGAAAATCGACACATAATTTTTATACTTCTTTGGGGACTAAACACTTGGGTGATTCTAATGATCTTTATTATGCTATAATTATTTTCATCAGGTATCTATTTTAATTATTTAATTAATAATTGTTATATGATTTCAAACAATAAAAGTCACAATTTTGTTAAGAATCAATTAAAAATTGTACGATTAAATTCAGATTAAGATCATAACAGTTATTTTCAAAATCAAAAAAAAAATTTAAGATCAAGGAAAACATTACATGTCATCATAAGAAATTTTAGAATAAAAAATTGTCAATATTTAACAACATACATAAAATAAGAGTAAAAATACATCATAAAATTAAAGTTTGTAATAATATTCAACAATGGTAAATGAAAACTTATTAATTTAAACTTAATTTAAATGTGAAAATGATTTTAAAATTTTCTCCAAAAGGTTTTAATATCAGCAGCAGTTTGCACAAAATCTGGTAAAAGTAAGTGTATTATACTATTAAAATGTATTGAAAAAATGCTAATTTAACTTTTCTTTTTCAGCAATTGTCTCAAGACAATTTGTTGAGATGACAAAAGCCAGAATCGAAGGACTTTTGGCTGCCTTTCCAAAATTGATGACATCAGGTTCTGGCAAACAACATACTTTCGTTGAAACTGAATCTGTTCGTTATGTTTATCAACCGATGGAGAAATTATATATGCTTCTCATCACAACAAAAGCCAGCAATATTCTCGAGGATCTTGAAACACTTAGATTATTTTCAAAAGTCATTCCTGAATATTGCCGCACACTCGATGAAAAAGATATTCTTGACAATGCATTTAATTTAATCTTTGCTTTTGATGAAATTGTTGCATTAGGATATCGTGAGAGTGTGAATTTGGCTCAAATTAAAACATTCGTAGAGATGGATTCTCATGAAGAAAAAGTATTTCAAGCTGTACGTGAAACTCAAGAGAAAGAGGCTAAACAAAAGATGCGAGAGAAAGCAAAGGAATTGCAAAGACAACGCATGGAATCACAAAAGAAAGGAATTCCTATGCGGAACTTTGGTAACAGTAGCGATAGCTTTGGAGTTTCTAGTTCAAGCATATCATCAGCATCTGCTTCTATGGGTATTGCTGAAATCGCTAAACCAATTCCAACTTCAATTACAACTAAAGCATCTGCTGCACCCAAGAATGCTCTCAAACTTGGTGGTAAATCGAGAGATGTTGATTCATTTGTCGATCAATTGAAAAGTGAAGGCGAAAAAGTTACGAATTTGACACCAGCTACGAATACGTCCTCATCTTCATCTGCTCCATCACGTCCAAAAACAGACATTCCAACTGATGAGTAAGTTTTCTTCTCTAAGAAATATTCATTTCTTTCTTGTTTTATATTTTAGTGTTCACTTACGTGTTGAAGATAAATTGACTGTCAAAATAGGTCGTGACGGTGGATTACAAACATTTGAGTTGGCTGGTTTACTGACTTTGCGAGTAGCTGATGAAAAATATGGCAGAATTAAAATATTTTTAGAAAATAACGATCAGCGTGGTATACAATTGCAAACACATCCTAATATCGATAAAGATTTATTCCGAAACAAGAGTCAAATAGGATTGAAAAATCCAGCTAAGCCGTTCCCACTGAATACTGATGTTGGAGTTCTTAAATGGCGATATACAACACAGGATGAAAGCGCAATTCCATTGACTAGTGAGTTTTTAATTCGATTTTATTAGAACTGTTATTTTCTTAAACAAAATTTTATCTTTTTAGTTAATTGTTGGCCATCTGAAACAGGCGATGGTGGTTGTGACGTAAACATTGAATATGAACTTGAAATTACTAAGCTAGAGCTGCAGGATGTAGTTATAACGATACCATTACCTATGAACGTGAATCCATCAATCACTGAGTGTGATGGAGAATATAATTATGATGCAAGAAAACATCAACTTCAATGGAATCTACCTGTAGTGGACGCTAACAATAAGCAAGGAGCGATGGAATTTTCTGTTGGTTCGTCCATTCCTAGCGATTTCTTCCCTGTGGAAGTATCATTTGTATCGAAAACACTTTATGCTGATTTGAGACCACTTCAAATAACTTTAATAGATGATGAATCAACACACGTGAAACATTCAATTGAAACTATTCTCTATCCAGAGAAATATGAAGTTGTTTAAAATAAAACTTTTAAGTGCTGGACATTAAAATATATAATTTTATTATTCTTTTTCCCCTAACATTTCTTAAGAAAATATATTGATCATGCATATTATTTTATTTTTCTTCAATAGAATGTAAATCATATTGGTTAAAAAATTTAATAAAGAACGAAAGTTAAATTCTTATTATAGATGTAATAGTTTCTTATTTCATTTCAGGTAGAAAATGTTATAAACATTTCGTAAACTATTCTGATTCTTTAGTTAAAATTTACCTTTCAACAGATTAACATCAAAATTAAGAGGAGTGGTCGATATGAGCAAAAGAAGGCTATCTTTCGATATTGATAAGGTTGATATATCAACACCTTTACTTAAAAGCAAAAAAGCTAGAACATTGTTAAAAGAAATTTTTGTCTCAAATATACCGGTAGACATATCATTCAAGGAAGATTCTAATTCAAAAGATGAAGCAAATAAATTGAAACCTGAAGAAATTAAAGTAGTAAAAAATATTTTAAACTTTGCAACGACTCCGAGTTATGAAATTAAAACACCTAAACCTGTGACACCAAACACTCAAAAATTACTTGATGAAATGTTTCGAAAATCAGTGAAAGTTATTGAAAAAAGAAAGCCAATAAGAAGTATAAGATTTTAATTTATTTTTTAGCTAAAAATTATTACCTACCATTATAAAATAATTAGAAAATAAAATATAGCGTTTTTTAATTTTTTAATATTTTATTACCTATCGTCTTATTTTTAGCCCACAAATATTGTTGTATTTTTTTATAGCGATATGAAAATATTTTGTTATACATTTTCATGTAAAATTTTATTTTCGTCTTTTACCATCCAATCAATTTTTTGTTTCAGTGTAAAACTGCAAGAAATTTCATCATTCAAATATATAGAGGATTGTGTATTTTTTATATCCGTTTCAATAAATTATTTATAATTTATAAAGCGTGCGAACTACTATACAAAAAGTTTATTTAACAAAACTTAACATTTACAAAAAAAATTAAACTTCTTTTAACAAAAAGAAACTTCTGTTCTTTTAAATTATCTACGGAAACATGTAAATGAATAAAAAAAGTGCAGCTAGGACAGAAAAGAATTAATCAACCATGTGTATGTATCTAATATCAAATGCACCATCATTCATTGTTAGAATATTGTATGTTTTAAATAGCAGAAGAAATAGTGAGTAGTTGACATAAGGAAAATTTAGATGCTCAATTACTTTTCAAAAATTGTCTTCGACTCCATACTCGCGTTTCAATAGATTTGTTTTGATGCAGAAATATCAATAGAACATTTCGTCAGTCTTTTTCCCCATCGCGATAAATTGTTAGAAATTAAATAATGATTTTAGATTGTTATAAAGAAATTTTTCTCGAGTACGAATCAGTGTGTAAGTAAAGTAGTAATGAAGAGGTAATCATCGTTAATTTTTGGTTTTTTTCTTCTCACTATATGATTTATGTACACTGGATAATTTAGTTTTAATTTCTTTGAATTTCTATCTCTTTTGGAATGAATAAAAAAACTTATTCTTCGTATCCATTTCGTTAATGGTACCATTCTTTTGTTCACTTAACAAAACCACACATATCATGAACCTAATCATATAAAAAATTGACGAAAAAAAAAAATAACTAATCTCCTTTAAGTCTCTCTGCGAATTTCTCTTGTTGTAATTCTTTCCACTCTTTTTTTGCCTTCATTCTTTTCAATTGTCCATCCCACATGAGATCAACAAGACCTCCTTGTTTAGCAATCACTTTTTTAACACGATTCGCAAAATCGATTGCTGACTCACCCTCTTCACAATACATAGGTGGCAGATACCATACATCACAAACAATAGCCCATGAAGTCATCATCATATATAGATACTGCATCATTGAGTATCTTGAACTGTTCCAAAATGCATCACCAAATCGAGCATCATATTTTATGGCAACAGGATAAATGACACCTCCAACTTCGAAACTTCCTTTCTTAAACTGCATTACTGATGTATTATTTATACATGTACCTTCCGGGAATATAAGTATAGGCGGATTTTTTGGGTCTGAGACGTGTTCTCGTAATCTAAAAGAAAAAAGTATTTTTAAAAAATTATTTGATATTTGATATAAAAAAATTTTACCTAGCTGTAACAGCAGATCTATCTTTAGCCTCATTTCTTTCAAACCAAATATGTGGTGATGCACGAGCCAACGCTCTTTGTAAAATCCCTAAAAATCCTCCGTGACGTTGTCCAATCTTTGATAAACAATTTATAAAACGATTAGCTTAAAGTAATTGAGTTTTAAACAATAAGCGCATAAAAGCATGCAACAGAAAATTTTAATGAGTAAAAGATGATGAGTCAAGGCAATATCATAAGCATGCAATAAGTTAAATTGAATAAATAATAATATATGTAATTATTTGAAGAAAAAACCTTGTTAAAAACTCAAAATTCAAGGTAAAGTAAGTAGAAAGAAGTAATAGAAAGACAGGAAAACTGAAAAGAAGAATAATTAGAAATCTTTAGAAAAGATTGAACTTACCAATGAATAACAATTATCACACATCAGCATAAGCGCATCAATCGGTGACGTGTGATTTGCTACACAAATTCCGTTAACTGGTCGATTTTCAGGATTATGATAATTAATTACTGATGAGATTGCATTTGAGAGAAATTCAGAGCAATGAATGAGTGTGATATTCACAATTTTCCGTTTAAATTCGCCTTCTGGTAATGTCCAGCCCACAACTGCCGTGCAAAATGTTAGCCATAAAACCTAATTTTCACAGGTAACAAAAATCAAAATGCATGGATAGATGAACATTTAAATGAGTGAATCATAAAATGTATATTGCAGCAATTATAATGAAAACAAAAAATTAGACGAGACATACAATTTCAACTTCAAATTGAACAAAGGACAAAATATGAACACAATAAAAATTATTATGGAGACAGTAACAATTTTTTCCCAGCGTGCAGCATATTATAAATCTATTCAAAAATGGTGCGCGTCTCACCAATGAATATGTGCAATCAGTCGATAAAATTGCTACATCAAATGGAGAAGTGTGATTTGCTACACAAAATCCACAACTTTTCGGTTTGTATTCTTCATTATGAATGTTAATGACGGCCGAAACTGCTCTCGCTAGGAGTCTAAATCCAATAAGAAAAACTTTGTCGTTTGCCCAACGACGAAGACCTTCATTGGGAATGAGGCCAACAATAGGAAATGATACTATAAACCAACCGACCTAACAATATTGTACATATTTATAATTGAAACATATCGATCATTAATAATGAACGAATACAAAATCAATCTAAAAAATATATCGGGAAAAAAGAAAAAAAAAAAAGCTTATATATTATTGAGACTCACCCCAATAAAACAAATCACTATCCTTAAAGGCATAAGAAATAAATATCTTATGAGAAATCCAATGAACCATATCACTGTTAGTTTCCATGATATAAATTCATATCCTCTGTTAGTACGTGTTAACAAATTCCAATTTTTTAATTCTTCCGCTTCAAATCTTGATGTTACATCGTCTTCTATAATTGCTTCCATGCCTGATTTTATGTATTCTAAGCAATCATCTAACTTGAAATCGCGTGGCTTATCGTCTTTAATTTCCTAAAAAACAAAAAACAAATGAAATGAGGAAAAATACTTTCAAATGAAGTTATAAGACATTAAACTCTCACCTCATTGTTGTTGTCTGATATCACTTGTGATTGCTCTTGATGATTTATGCTAGTTGTTGTTGTCGTTGTCACTGTTGTTGTTTGAATTGCTTTATCGGGTACAAGCATTAATGATTCTTTTGTTATTACAGAGGAACTACCATTACTAATGTGACCATTTGGACTTAATTTCTTAACTAGTCCATTTGTTTTTGGCATTAATTTGTCCTTATTTGTTGCATTATACTTGACATTCTTTTCTTCTTCTCCTATCTCATGTTCCTCTTCATTTTCTCCATCGATGCTGTCTTTTCTTGTCGCAGATTCAATATTTGCACGGCCATACTATAAAAGTAAAAAGACAAAAAATATCATTAATGATTCATGTTATCGATTTTTCATTCGTGATAAAAGATAAATCATAAATCAAAAATTCTTTATCGTGAAATTCTAAATTTAAACAAAACGATATTATGCACGGTAATTATTATCTCATAATCAATAAATATTTTTCAGGAATGATATTTTTGACGTAATTGTGACGTGTCTCATTTACCTACTATGTATGGCATAATTTTATCGAGTAAAATTTCGCAGAAAATTGTGTGAGTTTGAAAGATAATTGTCTTGCAATATGACCGAATCGAACTTTGCACATACTTTGTTGAAGCACATTAGCACAAGGAAAACATGTTTTTAGATATTTCAAGGTTTTAGACCATTCAGCGGCAGTATGTTCATATATGATTTTGAAATATCATTCATCAATTTTAATATTCCGCATGATTTGTGACATTTATTTTAATCAGTATATAAGGAAAATGAGAGTATTGAGATATTTCTTTAAACTTTGAATATTCCATACACTATTTAAATTCTGCTCTTTACGTCTTTTTAACCACTATGTAATTCAACACATTAGGTAAATACGTTTTTTACGTGATGTTATTTCTCTTTTGTGGAAGTTATGGTCCACTTATTATTATGACATTGTGTCAAATGTGTAGATAAGATTTGATTGGAATACGAAAATAGAAAGTAAAAATCTTTTAATTCGGAATTTTAAGTCAGTCAGATAATGTTGATGATCTTGAAAAATTCATTTCGCACAACGACGACGCATTTTCTTGTTTTTCAATTTAAAAATAATTTTTTTCTTGTGACGTAATTTGATTCGATGTTCTTTTTGCATATAGTATCAGCTGGTGCATTTTTGTGAGAAAAATAAGTTTTTATTACCTCAAATAGCCTTATTAACATCTGCACATAAAGCCTCCTAATTCCAAATGATTTTCCCACTGATGCTAATAAAATAACTACAATTAAAACACTAAAAGGAGCCAATAGCAGTGAACCGGCAATTTCTAACAACGCCATTGTCAATTCTAGCACACTTTATACAATATTCTTATTTGTTCTGTCTTATTTCTATTTTCTTTCACAATTTTTGCTTGAACTCTTGCATACTTATTTATTTTTTCGATGCTGTGTGTTCAATGCTGTCAGATTTTACGTACGTACAATTGTCGAGCTACGTTTGAAATGAATTTTTGTTTTTTAAACATTTTTCTGTCAAAAATAATGTTCATCTTAATATTTGTTATTCTAAAGATTTTAATCTAATTGATCTTTTGGCCCATTCATTGCACTTTAATCAGTCTGATTTAAGAGAGAAATTAAAAACAACTGTTGACAGCAAAATTTTTTTGAATTATCTGTTATTTTAAAGCATGTAAAAATGTATGAAATTGAAATAAATTATAGTCTGGATTTTTCAATTGCTTACGCTTTATTTTATTTAGATGAATAATAGTTTTTCAAATTTATAATGTAAATAAGTGTGTTGTTTAAAAAGCAAATTTTTAGAATGTTTTAAAAAACTAAATAATTTTTTTATAAATTGGAACATGATATCTAACTTAGCATGCTATAAAGAAATTTAAACGACGATTTCCACCGAGTGTTAAATAATATTGTTGTATTAAGATTAAACATTTAGAGGGAAATATTAATTTAATTGATTTTTAACCAATTGCAGAACTAACAATTTCAGCCACGTCTTGATCTGTTGATCTAACAGTAAGTTGCATAGTTACACCATCTGCTAAAACTAACTTTGCACGTAACAAAACTTCTGCACCTCCTCTAAAAACACCTAAAATTTTTAATGATTAATAAACTTGAATATATTATATTATTTTAATTTACATACCTGAACAAAGAAGAGTGTGAGTATGTGTACCTTCCGCAACTTTCTCTGTGGCATTTGCAGGGCCGAGATTTAAGAATTTTATTATCGTTTGAACTGCTTCTTGCAAAGTATTAACCGCTGATAATGAATAAGTTTCCTCTAATTCAACCCATTCTGAAATCAAAATAAAAATATAAATTTTGTTATGGAAAAAAACATAACTTGTGTCAATTACCTTCTGTGTCAGCTGCATCCCACGCAACTGCAAAGTTATTGACTTTCGTCTTTTGTATCTGATCGGCAACGGTTATTTCAAAATCTTCAAGTATATATTCATCATCATATCCTTCTTCACTGTCTGGCAAGCCAGTTGTCGGATCACAATCTTTTACAATAAATTTCAATGTTGCTCCAAAAGTAGCTAAAATCATTTTAAAAATAAGTTCACAATTAAAATAAGAATAAATTTAATGTTACCTGATGAACTAGCAATATCGGCAGGATATTCAAGAATTACATAAGTCGACTCCTTTTCACCATAAACCAATTTCGCACAAGGAATAACATGACGAATAATATAGCCTTCGGGTAGTAAAAGGTCAACTTTCACATTCTCTAGTAGCTGATCAGATAATGTATTGACACAATCGAATTGTAAAACTATATGTTGCGAGAAACAGTGCTTAATGACAGAGACTGTATATTCAGTTTCACTTTCAGTTAATTGAACAGCTGGAGATGATTTATGAAGAGGACCAAGGCGTTGTATTCCAGGAATTTGCAGTAATCTTTCCACATTAACTTCTTCACGTGTAACGCGTGGTGCTTTCGGTACAGAGTTTGTCGTAATCATTGGATCATTATGTATCTCCTCAGTAACAGTTGACGTTGGTGCTGTTTTCGGTACAAGGGATAGATTGAAAGTTTCATTAAGAGGTCCATGAAGATGATCTTTTAAGGTTTTTTCGAGCAATGTTAATGAAACCATTTGATCATTGCTTGAGATGTAATTCTTGCAGAGGGATGGATTGTTGCTATTGAGAATTGCAAGATAGTAAGTTGCACGATCACGAACTTCATCGTCAATATCCATTTGGCATCGACTGAGTAAAACTGTGACATTCTGCAACAAATCAGGACACGAAGCTCCAAATTGAGCTAAAGCAGAAACAGCAGCAGCACGAACAGTTGCATTCTCCAAAATTACGCGATTGTATACAAAGCGAATGTATTTTGAAGGATGCTTTGAAAATGGTCCCTCTTTACCAAGCAAGTGTAAAATTCGAACTGCAAGTGAAGTATGCTCACAGTCTTCAATAAACTCACAGAGATGACTCAAACCAGATTCTTTTGCGTCAGGATTTTCCTCAATAATTGTGATGATAGTGTCAACAATGGACGTCTTGTAATCTAGTCCACCTTCTTCGCGTAACATTGCACTTAAAAAGTTCATTAAAATACTGTGCTTTCGAGGGAATTTTGTGCACAATGTACGAATTGCTTGAACAACCACAACTTTGAATTCATCTGATATTTCAGCAACAAATGTTGCAATTTGTTTCATTAATCTTTCGACAGAACTTTCAGTACCAGTCTTTAGCAAAGTCGTAATAGCAAGAGTTGCTACTGATCGATTGGAATCAGCAATCAATCCTTCTAGATCCATGTTAAATGCTGCAACTGCAGTAGGATACATAATCGCGACTTTATTCATTGTACGTACAGCAGCAAAACGCAAAGTAGCTTTTGAAGAACCACAGAAAAGTTGTAAAATACTTACAGCAGGTGCTAACTCACGAGCTGATGTTCTTTTCAAATTAACAATAGCGTGAGCGGCTTCATAAATAACCATTTCACTTTTATGACGAAGACACGAGTCGACAAATTCAAGAAATTGTGTGTCAGAAATAGTGTTTGTTCCATTAGCATAATCTTCTTCAATAATTTTGCTACCAATACGAATCAAATGACAAACTGCATATGGACTTTTCATGTTTTGACCGATAAGTTTTGTTACCAATTTACCAACAGCTAATCGATCATTTCGTCTGATATGGTTTAATAGTCCCAATGCATGATATTGAACCATAATGTTATCGCTATTGAGAGCTTCTTGTGCCTCATTTGCCCATCTTTTAACAACATCACCAGCTCCTTGCTGACTTGAGAGATGAAGAGAGCTAACAAGTGCAGCACTTGAGACAGCTGAATTTCTATCAACAATGCATTGCTTCATATAGCGTTCAACAGCTTGCAACATTGTTGGATCAGTAATAGAGCATAAAGCACGAATAGCTGGTGCTCTATAGAAATCTTCACGACCTGTCATGTCTTTCGTGAGTGAACTGGTGACAATAATGACATCTTCAGCAATTGTGCTTAGCTCTTTAATACCCAAATAGACCATTCGCCTCAAAACGGTGTCTTTTGATTGAAAAAGTTTGGTCATAGCAAAAAAGCATTCTGTGGCTTCACGTGTGCCTAATGCTTCACCCTAAAATTAATGATAATTGTTATAAACTAATCTAATGACTAAATTAATATCATTTTTTACCTGATTCAGTAAATACAATATTTTTGTCAGTATGTGGATACATTTTTTAGCATTGACTGGTGTCTCATTAAATGTTCTTGCTTCCTGAAGAATTGACGTCTTCTCTAGATTTTGAAATGGATTTCCGTTTCCTTAAAAATATACAAAACATAAACTCATAAGTCTATGCAATCTCTTATGTTATTTTGAAACGACTTGAAAATGAAAAGAAAGAATAATGTGATGGATATTACGTGGAGGTGATGAATGCGACTTGTTATAGCTATGCATTAGCAACAGTGCCATTCTGAATCTGAAGTATAAGTCAATTAGTTTTGATCATATGTAAGCTATAACACATTAGAAATGAAGGAAGAAGAATAGCAGTGTAATTTGTAGTGAGAAATTTGTCGCTTGGAACTTTTTTGAAAATTGATGGTGTGCAACAACAATACTGCCAACACAACATTAAATTTTATTCGGAACCTTTTATACAAAATTTTGTCATTAATTGACTTAGAAATCACTTGAAACTTTAATGTTGTAAATAATTGAATAGTATTTAATGCATAAACATTATTTTTGCATAGAAATTTTCATAAAAACGATGCAAATTTATGAAATGATAAGATTGTGTGGAAAAAAGTTTAATTCTAATTATAAGCAAAAATAATACCGTCTTCTTCTTCCTTTTTATCACGTTTAAAACTCATCGTATCACTTTATATAATAATGCTATTTTTTTCAATTGTAAGCCACAGGATTTATAATATATTTTAATTTTCAATGCGGAGAGCAAATAATTTTGTATCGAGTCAAACGCGTTATTTTTCCATAAAATATTTCACTTCAATTGTGAGCACCCTTAAAAACAATTTTCTTTGTGGAACAAAAATAAAGCGTTTTCATTAAATTTTTTATTTTTTATCGATAAATATACCAAAAGAAAGCTAATTAAGATGTCATCAACTTCTGCAGGCAGTAGTTCAAGAGATGCTGATAAATTTGAAGATGAATTGAGAGAAGTGAGTGATAAATTTTTGTTTATTTTTTAGTGTTTGAAATAATCTTTTATATACAGCTTAAAGAAATTGAAAAAAGAGATAGTGTTTTAACTAGTAAACAGCAAATTGATCGGTTGTTGAAGCCAGGTTCAACATATCTGAATTTAAATCCATTTGAAGTAAGTTTATTTAAGAAAAATATTTTTATACTTTAATAATATTCGTTATCATCTATTTAAGGTCCTTCAAATTGATCATACAGCTAAAGTAGAAGAAATCAAACAGAAATATCGAAAACTATCTATTTTATTACATCCAGACAAGAATATTGAAGAAAAAGAGAGAGCACAAACAGCATTTGAGATTGTAAATAAAGCTTGGAAAATTTTAGAACATGATGTTACAAGAACGAAATGCTTGAGTCTTTATGAAGAAGCCCAACAGCGAACAGATATAATGATTGCCGAAAAACGAAAAAAACTTAAGAAAGAGGGAAAATCTGAGAGAGTACCCGAAGATGAAAGTCCAGAAGCGTATAAACATGCAGTTTATGTTACTGTGATGAAATTGTTTGCAGAACAAGAGCGAAGACGGCAGCAGCTAGAAATTAGGGACATGGAAGAACGCAAGAGAAAGCGTGAACAAGAAATTGAAGAGGAAGAAGCTAAAAAGATCCAACAAGAATATGCAAAAAATTTCGAAGAATCCAGAGAAGCGAGAGTATCGTCTTGGCAAAAATTTCAATCAGGTGAGAGTAAAAAGAAAAAGAAAAAAACTGCTTCATCTGGTTTCGCGATCCCGAAAGTTAAACAGGAGTCTAGAAATTAATCTCTTGATTCTCTTTTTTTTATCAACTATCTACCTACCTTTTGTAAATACAGTAAAATTTGTTTGTGTCATTATCAATCATAAAACATTTGACTTACCACCCAGAAGTAATTTTAATTTTATATAATATTTAAAAACATTTATAAGAATTCTCTACATTTGATTAAAAAGTTTTTTAGAAAATTATTTTAATGGCTAATTTTTATTTTGAACTATCCATTTAAAGCTGTAATAAAATAATGAAAAGATAAATAACATTTACCATCTTATTTGTGACTTTATTGATCAAATTTCTTTTCTTGACTCACTTTTGTTTCTACTTTACAGAGTATCATATTAAACATAAATACCTAAAGAGATGCCAATCTCAAATAGGTATCATATTTCGTCAAAACTTTTCTTTTTTTATTATTATTATTGTGTCATTATAAGAAAACTCGGAAAATTGATTTGGAATTAGCTTTTTACAGAAATGATTCCAAATTGATTCAATTTACTTCATATGTTATTAGAGCTGCATGTGAAGGCATTTGAAGTATCCTGCAATAAATACTGCATACATGATTCCTTCAAAAGTTTAACAAATTCTTCAAATTATGAATTTACTCTTATATCAATTATTTATCAGAAGATATGCCTATTTTACAATAATTTAATTTATAAATGACCTCTACATAGGGAATGATTGTAGAATTTATCATTTCAATTTTTATTATAAAAAGTATTTTTTATCACGAAATTTGTGCTTAAATATTTTTTTGTCCATCATTCTCGTTAATGAGAGTGAGAGAGATTCTTAAATTGCACACAATTAACAGAGAAAATTTTATTAAAGGAAAAGACATACAATCAAAGGAAAAGAAATGGAATGTTATATAGTGTATACATGAGATGCATATCTTTCTAATATACCTAATTGTGTAATTGTTTTTTTAAATCTTAACCATCATGTGTGTGACACGAACAAATACAATATCATACTACCAACTTTAATTCATTTTTTGATCACAATAAGTTCAATTTTTATTCTTCTCAAATTTACATTTTTTCTCCTTAAATTGTAAGTCATAAGATTATGTAGTTGATTTTCTAATATTATTATTATTCATCTTTCTTTTTATTCAATTATTTTGTTTCAAAAAGGAAACTCGATTATCCCTTTTTTCTCTTTGTTTAATTGTATTCAAATGACTGATTAACACACGATACAAAATTAGTAGTTCACAACTAGGTATGCTTTCTCTTTCTAACTTGATAGTTCTTCATTAATTTATTTTAATTAAAGAATTTATTATGCTTTCATTTAATTGCATTTAAAAAATAGTTTATATTTAGGTAAATATTTTTGTCTTTTCTTTCAATCTTTTATTATAAAATGATTATCATCATTATCGCGTGGAGCAAAAAAGTAAAATAGTAGTGTAAACAGTAAAAGGTATTGCTAACATTTTTTGAAAATGAAGAAAATTGCTTAGAAGTGAAGTGATTCATTTGATTTTTTTTTTCGTATTTTCATATTCATATAAAATTCAAATAAATTTGGATTTCGAATAATTTAACTTAAGGAAGATTGATTAGATTAAAAATCTTTCTAAGTGCCAGTTCGATTTTCTAAAGACGATCGTAACGCTAAACATCCTTCAACCCAGAAATTTGGTCGATTTATCATTGATTGCCACAAGGTCAATTCTTTTCCATTAGCATCATTCCATTCAACATTTTTTCCATAATGTTTACCTATAGAAATAACTATAATTTAGTTTGAGGTAAAAAAATATTTTATTCAATTTAATTACCTGTTCCAAGTGAAAATCTCACACCTCCCAAAAATTCGTTACTAGCCAAACGATCATGATCCCAGATTGTTAGTTCCAATGCGCGCTCTGATAATTCAGCTAGTGTTACATCTTCATACACAAATGTATAATTCCTATAAAATAAAATATAGGTTTTTATGAATCATTGTTTATCATTCCTTAATTATTATTTATTACCATTGTGGATTTGTCGTTCGTTTTACTACTTGAGTTTTCTGCTTCGAGCTTCTATTCTTATCAGGAAGAAGATAGCTGTGGAGTAATAAATCAATTATAGTCTATTTGTGTATATAATTGAATAATATCTTGAGCACACACTGTGATTCAATTTATTATTAAAAATGTTTAAATGTTTAATAAAATGTGTTTTAGTGCTCAGCATTCAATGTTTTGTGCTTCAGTGCTCAGCACTAAAAGTTCAAATATATCAGTGCTCAGCAATAAATGTTTAGTGTTTTAGTAAAAGAACTAACCTTTTACAGAAAGCGTCACAATTTCCATTCGCTTTGACTGCGGAAAGATGTTTTGCTTCTTTAACTAGAACATGAAGCGAGCCCTTTGTATTCTTTGAGCATGTAGAGGTGGCACTTGAACCATTATTATTTGCACTATTTGACGAAGAGTTTGACTTGATGCTAAACTTTCTAAGACTCAACCCATGAGAATAAGATGAGCCCGAGTCACTACCAGGAATAAATTTCAAACCAACAATAATGTCACCACGATATGTCGTCACATCTTCAAATGGCTCACTCTAAAATAATAAAGTTTATTGTTTGTCTTTAAAATTATCAGAAGATAAAAGTTTTACAACTTACTCTTTCTTCAAGTTGATACCACTGTGGCAATGGATTGTCAAAAACTTTATTTTGCAGGCTAATCATGACTTCACCAAGAAAATCATTACGACCAAACATGTCTGAATGCCACACCGTAAGCCACAATGTTCTGGATTCAAGACTGCTTAGTGACATGTAAAAGCGAAGAACTTCATCGAAAACAGGATTCAATGTATGTTTCTTCACTTTGGTTTTGCGTTTACCACTCTTTGTTTTATCTGGCAACAGATACACCTAATAAAATTTGAAAGTAAAAAATTAATTTTCATGATAGTGTAAAAGACTGAAATTTTTTTACCTTAACATACGGATCGCTACGATTTCTTTTTGTATCCACTGCAGCAAGATCTTTACATTGTTTCACATGGATTTCTAGGGCGCACTGCTTATAATTATATTGCATTCCAAATTCCACCATGCCTTTGACTTGAACTGTTCCATAACGACCTTCGCCTGCACCCGAATAAACGCTTGCCATTGAATCTGAACGCAGCTATTAATGAAAAATGACATACAAAAATTTATTTTTAAATTTCTCATTAAAATTTTTTACTCATTTAACTTACCCCAAGGGAACTTAATGAGTTATGACGATTCTGATGCATAGCAACGAGTCTATCAATATCTTCGTCTGATTGTGATGGCCATGGCTCGGTTGTTGATGATGGTGATGGATGTGTTGGTGTGACAGATTTCGAATTATTTTTGCTGTTATTGATAACTTGTGAATTTGCAGTGACTGAAGTGCTTTGATCGTCTGTTAGTGAAAAGAAAAGGGTCAAGAAAGAAAAAGTTTAGATATAAAAAATTCATGAGTTCAGCACTAAAAGTATATAGAAATTTATGTTTTCGCAGAAGGGTTGAAAGACGACCCACCACCACTAAAATTATTAATGCTGTAAAAAGCCGCTTTGCGGACCTTTGAATTTCGCATTCGCAATTTATCGGCTGCTCGCCTAAGGCTCCGATCGGAGCCAACACAATCGAGTTCAAGTGACTCGAGAAATTTATCGCTATTTGATTTCCAACTTTCATCCCAACGCCAGAAACTATTCTGACTCTCTTGTGATTTTAACGTACTTCTTTGACTTCCGTTCTCGTTCGAAATGTCCTGTTGTTGCCGCTTTTTATACTCGTCCACAGCACTATCAATATTATCTTCTTTATCTAAATTCTCATTTCCCTTCCGCTTATATAAAATTTTCCGCAACCATCGACAACAACAGTAGCAACAAGTAATCCGTTTCGGAGACATTACATTGTCGCTTTCTGCCTTTTTCTGTATGGGCGGTTTTTTGTGCACTGGGGAAATATTAGCTGACATCTTCGTTTTCCGCACGGTTTTAAAGATTGCCAAACTGTCATTGCTTGCACCAAAGCTTACATTACTGAACGTGCTGTAAAGATTTTCATTCTTCCTTTTGTAGCTTAATAATCGTGCCATACGCTTCCGTTGTTGATGTTCTCTTTTTATAATTATTTGAGTCAAATTTTCTTTTATGTTCGCAAAATTACTCGAAAAAGCGAGAGCTGCTTAATTTTAATTGATATAAGATTTTATAGAATGAAAGAAAACCCAAATTGAAGAACATTTCAGGAAGGAAAGCGAAAACAGTCCTTTTTTTTAAACATCAGAAAGGAAAATCTTGAATCAACCACAACTTTTCAATTTGAATTTGAGTTTATTTATGGGCAAGTAAGAATCATACTTTTCTAAACGTAAATGAGATTCATTTTTGAAGCAGGCAAAAAAGGAGCATAAAACGAGAATTTTACGATAATTTTTTAGATGAATTCTATGGTCGTTGACTGATGTTTTATACTCATTTGAAAAACCTTTCGGCAGGAAGATGAAAAAAAAAAAGATGTTTCACGCTGTTACTATATGTAAATTTTTCAACAGTGGGAAATATTTAAGTGTATGAGTGGAAAATAAGAATCAAGATTTTCCCTTTCAGATGCGAGTATAAAAGGAAGAAAAAGTTATTTTTATTATTTGATGCGTAATAAAATATTTTATAAAATGTCGTTTTCTCACAAGGGAATGTAGATTTAATTTTTGTAGACAAATGAAAGCTCATAGTGAGGAAGGAACGAAAGTGTCTTTATGGTTAATAAAATTCAATTTTTATATCACACACAATATGAATGTCAAGCGTTGAGAGCTTTGCTCTCTGTTCATGTTTGAGCAACATGAGTTTTCATTAATTGTGATTTCGTTAATCGACCTTAAAACACATTTTGTTTATTTCACCGCTCACATGAGTTTGTTTTTGCATAACAATACGTTTTCCTTCCTCTCTATAAAATTTCTACAAAATCACCATATACCAATAAACGCGAGTGAAAAGATCAATCGATTTTTTACCGTATGGGTGTGATCAAACAAAAATGTGTATAATGAAAATGAGAAAAAATCTTTTAGGCTAAATAGAGCAGAAAAACAATTTCAATTAAATTAACACTCAAATATTGGAATTTTCCGCGATAAAAAATTAAAAAAATCTTTTAAATCCAATTTTTTTGCTTTTCTTAGGCTTCTTCAATTGCGTCGTTCGGGACTTCTTTTTAAAGAAGCTTTTATTGCAAAATTTAAGAAATTTTCGGCACTTTAGGAAGGCGAAGAGAAGCCAATTCATAACTACTGTCATACACAAGTCTAAAGAACACACTAAACTGTGCGAGAGAACATCATATTTGCCAATCATTCGACAGTGCGAGAAGAATTAATTTGTCGCGGTCAATGGATAGGTCAATAAATTCAATTTAAATAAATAACTTAATGGTGGCAACATCAAAACCTGTGTTTAGATGACACATTAATTTCTGTGATATTTTTTTCAAACAAAAACACTTTGATAGATTGTTGTTATGCTGACATGAGAGTCTTTTGTTCAAATTTCTTTCTATGACGTTTTAATTAATTTTTTTATTTTCAAAAAACTATAATTGAACTGCTGCTGACACAGATTGTCTCAATAGTTACGCAGATGCAAGAGATAATTTAGTCGCATTGTCAGTTTCACATCTGCAGGTGGCTCAAATATTTTATCTTTTCACTTATTACACATTGAAAATCTCTAATTTACTAACAATCCATGATTAATTGAGACAATTAATTTAAGCATTAAAGAAAATTCCAATTATGTGCGCAAAATTTAATCTTCAATTTATGATACAATTACATTTGTCATGAATTGTTTTAATATTGTTTCACTATTAATAAGAAACTGTAAAAGTAAGCATTAGACAATAAACGTTTATTGAAGCCTTTTCAGTGTCGGCTTTTCACCAATGAAAATGAAAAGATAGAAAGACTTTTAATTGCTTCAAAAAAGCGAGAAATCCAAACGCCATTTAATGTAAGCTGTTAGAGAGCAATTAACGTTAATTTATAGATAAATTTTACGGCAAAGTAATTGTGCAAAGTTCAAGATCATGATAACGCACATACACATTTATGTTCACTAATTTCTCATAACCAGGGTCAATTTGCTCTCCTCTTTAACTTCTAATTTCTCTCCCAGGGATACGACAGTGATAATAATTTGTAATTAAAATAAATTTGTTTAGTTTAGTATAGAGTAATATTAAATGAGCTCAAATTTTTTTATCATATTTAAAATTAACAATTTTCAGCTCACAGTGGATTTTCAGGTAAGTAAAAAAGGGTTTCAGGGTATAAAAATATTAATCGACTTGAGTCTCCTTTGAAAATCAAGTTTAAATAGAATAATTAATCATTTTGAGTGAAATTAATGATAGAAGCACGGAAAAAGGCATAAAAAATTTGTTTTCTTTAAAACTTTTTTTTCTTAAATCTATAGAAAATGCTTGATTAGTGAGCAAATAATTCAAATGACGTCTTTGATGTGAAGTCAAGCACATTTCTATGACATTTGAGATGAAATTTTTTAGTCGTCAACAATGACTAACCTAAATCATACAAAAACTCATGAATGCATAGAGCCATAATTCCATTAGGTCAAAACTTCATGACAGTGGGCGAAGCTTTTAATACCCCATTGTGACATGCAGATCCTGCATTTTTAAGTGTTCTAATGAAATATTCACACATGTCGTATGCTACGAGGGTAAATACCACATAATTTCATTGCAATGAAATGTAATGCATGCATTCACTGGCAGCAGTAGTAGCGAAAAACTTTGTTAAACATCGCATTTTGTAAAATGACGAAAAATGCACTTGTCATGTTTGTTGGCAAATTATTCCCTCAGCAGAGACGAGCGAGAAAAGGATTTTTTGTACGTTGACATGCTTAATCTCGTAGCAACATTTGCTTGTCTCGTGGCCAAAAATACAAAAATGCATTTCACTGTCTTGTCATTGTAAATCGCTTCATAGCACTACAACGAATAATTTTATTGTTCCGAATATTGCTGTAAATTGATAAAATGCGAAATTGTAATTGAATCGTTAATAATGCATTTTATCAGTCGTTATGGCATGCGTTGACATTGAATTAGTTCATTTTGAGGACATTCAAGCATGTTTTAGCAACATTAATAAATTAGCAAAGTTTTTGTTAAGTTTTTCAAATGTTTCATGCATTGTAAACGTTTATATAATTTGATGTTGTCGTTTTAAAAACAAGATGCGTATATTCATCATTAACACACTGACTGATTTCTCACATACTTTCTTTCTTCGCTCACTGACACAAAAAAAATCATAATATGCATAATTATTTGCCATTAAAACATGCATTTTGCCAACACACAAAAAAATTGAAGAAAATTTCCTCAATTGGGTCAAGTTTATTCAAAAAGCTTTTTTCTTTCTTTGAATAATCAGAAAAGCAACAAAAAAAAGTTCATTGTTACTTTTTATCGTTTCTAATTGTAAGTAAAATTAATGAAACTAATTAATGTGTTTTTTTTGTTGGATAAATTTATAACAGAGCAACAACATCAAATTCATTCAACTGCATTTTCAACATTGCTCAATTAATTTGTGGTTTTTAATAAATGTAAATGTGTCAAATAAGATTTCGCATACGAGTGAAAATGTGAATTTAAAACTCTTGACTTTGTTAAATTGCGTGGTTAGAAGCATGAGCCGGCATTTAAATATTGATTATTGCCCTTACGATGGAACGAAATTTTTCGGCTAGGAAATTTTTCTTCCAGGAATTTTTTCGGCTAAGAATTTTTTCCGAGCCGAAATTTTTCGGATTGATTTTATAGCACTTTTTATTGCACTTTTTCCAACCGAAAAAATTCTGCTA
>JACWBX010002418.1:0-49893 GCA_014622435.1 Polypedilum pembai | reverse complement strand
AATTCCTGGAAGAAAAATTTCCTAGCCGAAAAATTTCGTTCCATCGTAAGGGCAACTCCCTTAAATATTATATTTCTTTGTGCGATTCGTTAAATTAAAGAGCGAGAAACTAGTTTTACACGACCTCACAAGAAAATGCTACTATCTTGTTTTATTTTCTGAAGTGAGTTATTAATATTGTTGCTTGCATCATCGTTGTAGAGAAAATCATTTAATACAAAAGTTTTGAATGACTGACAGTGTAATTTGAGTTTGAAGTGGTTTCTATGGCTTTTCTTCTCGATTTTCTATCATTAAAAATGATTTTTTTAATTAACTAAAGTTTATAAAGTACATGCAGACGCGTGAAATGATTAAAATGCAAATTATTTTCATAAAAAAAAACAAAAGAATTTTTTCTTCATATTTTTCAATTTGCAAAGTTTATAAGTGAGCAAACAAGAAAAGAACTAAAAAATGATGATTTCTTTGCAACTCATAATAGATACCGTTGGCACTTGCATTACAAACGAGAGAGAGTGAAATACTCATAAAACTTGCATGACTCAGAGATGAGAAAAATATTGTGATATTGTTGCTTCAGTTCTTTTTCATTTATATCTCTCAAAAAAAACCCCTTTTTGTTCTTGCTTTATGAATTGCAATCATGATGAAAACAAGCAAGTCTCTGCTATTATGAGAAATCTTTTTATTTTCTTCTCTCTTTCACTGTATATAGCTTGCGCTATTTTTAGCAGTAGAAAAGACATATACTGAGGCTATATAAATGTCTATCGTTATCCATTTTTGTTACAAAGCAACCATCTGACCATTGCAAACAATTCACAGTACGAAGGGTCTTTAATTTCTTCATTTTGTCAAGGGAAAAAGAGACAGAAGATGATAGCATAGTTGCCAATATTTATTACATTTGTCCTTTAGACATTTTCTACACTTCATTAAAAACGAAATGAATGAGGAAATAGAAAGCGAAATATTGCCATTGTTCATGAACAATAAACAATCAATAAAAGTTTATGGTTAAAAGTGACAGTTGCTTTATTTTAAACGCTCTTATCAATCAGTAAGTGAAACAAAAATTCAAAAAACAATTTGACCCAAGAAAATTTGAATGAATTAATAAATGGCGTTAGGTTATTGTAATTTATGATCTAATTTCAATTGCAAATCTCCATAATGAGCATCAACAGTTAGAAGTGTGTGGGTGTTAAAATGTCAAAGCCTCCCTAGTTATTATTGTCTCAATTACGATTCTATGTGACTTCCGACTTCATTTGGGTTTGACTCTTTCACACTGAAGTGCGTACAAGAAAATTTAAAAAGCAATCTCATTGTTATTAATATTACTTTTGGAGACCCGTGCTCAATTGTGTGGGTTGTGTGCAAAGAAAGAGATGTTTTGAGTCAAGGAAGTGACTTGCTAGAGAACTGTGTCGCATTGATTAATTTTTGTTTTGAACGCTCAAGGTTGTCGATAGAATCAGAAGTTTATTTTATATTATTTTATTTAACGTTTTGCGGTGTGAAATTAAGACGACATGAGTCACATTTAAATGAGAATCGTGGAGCTTTTGAAAGTTTTAAATTGTAGATCGTTTTTAAGGTCATACTAGCACAATTAAATTAAATATTTTTTCGATATGAATATGGTCAATTTTTAAATGATCACGATTTATTTGTTGACATATCAAAATTATATTTTTAACGGATTTTAAAAATTTAAATTTTTGAATAAAAATCGTTACTTTTATATTTTTTGATTAAAAAGCTTTTATTCTCTTTTCAAATAAATAACCCATTTAAGCACGTTCCATATTTTATGTCTATTTTTTTATCTTGATCAAAATACAATGAAAAGAAAAATAAAGTCGTGCCATCAAGTTTTCAGTTCAACAATGAGAGAAACGTGATGATGATGAAAGCTAATTATAGAAATTGATCGGAATGATCTAATTGGGTTTATTTGGATGGGGATAAATGTCAATAATTTACTCTCATATTAGAGAATTAATTATCTTATAATGTTATAATCAGCTGATTTTTTCTTGATGATAAACAGCTTAATAGTCCCAAGATTAAACTTAATTGGAGAAAATACTTCAATAATTTGTGAAGGAGATTACATCATAATAATAATTTTAATTCTTTTATCATTAAATTATGTAAGGATGAAATAAAAAACATAAAAATGATTATTATTCATAATGTAGAGTTGTTTAAACAAGATCTTCTAAGAAAGTGAAAGAGTGATCCTAAAACGTGAAATGCTTATTAAAAAGTAAATGTTTTAAAGAAAAAAAGGACCTTTGGATATTTACTGCAAAGATAATGAACATATCTTTCTCTTTTTTCCCCCATAATGTGCTAATTTCGTGACCTTTTTGTCTGTGAATCGCCACAGCTTCCGTCGACTAAAAAAGACGTAAATTTGAAGTGACCATTAAGCAAAATTTGTTTTTGAAAATAAACCAACCAAAACTATGTAGACGAAGAAATTAATTTTTCATCGCATGCATACACACAAATGAAATATACGGCAAAAGAATTTGCTCAATGTTCTGTGACCACCATGCTTATTTATCATCATGTTCATGAAAGAAACCAAAAAAAATTGTTGCTGTTCGTTTTCTGTGAGTTGAAATGTTTTGGCATGAAGCTCATAAAGGAACCTCAGGATGTAATTGAGAATGAAAAGTGATAGGAAAAAATTCTCATGACTGAAATTTTTCCATCATATTGCTCTCTTATTGCATCCCAGCGAGTTTGCTGCTGCTTCATATATGAATTTCATTATGATTGATTAAAGCGTTGTTAGTTTTCATAACGTTTAAAGTATGACAGTTGAAAGCAGCAGCACATTCTTTCTTTGAAAAGAATTTTCATCTTCTTTTCAAAGTAAAAATTTTACACGTGCTGTGTGATAGAGGAAAATTTTTGAGATATTATTTTACCTCACTTGAAATTTGAACTCTTTCGTTGAACTTGTACTTGACAAAATTAAGCATCACATTGCGTAAGAATTATAAATATTTTAATTGGATACAGCAACAAATGAAACGTAAAGTCTTTTTATTATTATAGAGTTCGGCACGATTCCCTTCGACAAATTTATGCACGCTTTGATTGAAGGTTTAATTCTGGCTCTATTGTTGAGTCATTGGTATTATATCTCGCATATGATGATGATGATGATGAAAATGACGAGTGAAAATTATAGAATGAGCTGTTATGTGCGCAAGTAAACATACAATAAAGCCTTGTTATTCATGCAATTATCATAAATTTGTCGCATTACAATGTCAATTAATTGAGCGGTGAATAGAAAATTATCATTTTACGGAAATGTCACCCGTTTTATGATTAAAAATAATTAAACACATGCTTCGCAAAAATATGAATGAGCAATTTGACATTTAGAATTTAATTCTACAGAGTCTTCTGCTGTGGGCATTAGTAATTAAATTACGAGTATATATACATTACTTTTTATGTGCAGAACGTTATTTTCGTGCTTTAAAGCAGTTTCCACTCTAGAAAGTAAAGATTTACTAAGAGTTGCTTTTATCGCTCAAAAAATATAATGAGTAGCGCACATTAATTATCCGTAACACATAGAGCAGCAATTAGTTAATTAATGAATCTTTTTTTTGACTAGTTCGTTGTGGCTGCCTTCGCATGTATGTACAAATATATCATTTTAACACCACACCATTACTTATTCATTCATTCAATCAAAATCTAGATTTTACTCTTTTTTTGTTTAATTCTCCTCCTTTATGGCTCTTTTTTTGCACATTATTAAATGTAGTATTTGACAGAGAACCGTTTCTTGTGCTATATTTCCGGACAACGAAATAGAAATTGCACAACAGTTAAGCTTTGCTTGTTTCTCTTTCTTTATTTGCATCATTGATTGAATAAAAAGTAAAATTTAAAAATTTCTTTTATTTTTGTTGTTTTAATTTAGCTTTGAATCGTGTTTAATCCATATAAAGTATCGATAACTATTTTTGGGCGCAAACAACAACTCTTTATTTTTCAATTGTTGTTATGGTGCATTGAAGAGAAAAAAGTAAAAGCATTTAAAATATTTTTTAAATCGATTGAGCATAAGATTAATGTTTAGCTTCAGATTATGATTTACATTTATGACATTTCGAATTGAACATTTTTTTGCGCAAGAAGAATTTGTAGGATGTAAAATTAAGTGGGCGCTTTGCCTCTATTTGATAACTATTTTGTTATAGAAACTGTCGATTAGCAACGTTTAAGTGGTTTATGTACAATTTGATCTTGGCTATATTGTGACTTATTGTACGAATCATATTTCCGAATTGCTTTGTCACGGTCTCAATATTTGGATTATTTTACTTCAACAATAGCAGTAGCAAAAAGTGAGAAATATAAAAGTAATTTATGTCTAACTAAGAAAAATTGCAAAAAGTATAAAATAAATAACAACAAGATTCTCAGTAAATTACTTTTTCAGTCTTTTTTTTTGATGAATCATTAAATAGATTTCTCTCTCTGGAAATAACACGCAGGTCTTTCACCTGTCTTATTCTTATTTTAGACTTTGAAATCATCTCTCCATTAAGTGACCACAGGTAGTAAAAGCAAACCGCCACATATACATAAAATTAATAACAGCATAAAATTTTAAAATAACTTGAAAGCCATGGCTTGCGCAAGAGTTACAACACATATGCAAATAACATGAACCTTTCAAGCTCCACTCATTCATCATTAACAAAAAGACTTTTTTATATTTTGCACATAATCACTCTTTCCTGCCCTCTCACAGTCATGGTTCATTGAATTTAAGCAAACTTCTCTCTTCTGGTAGTGAAAGTTGATGCAATAGTGATATAAAGAAACCAGTAGAAGTTCAAAAAATATTTCATTCTCTTTTTTCTCCTTCTCTTATCTTTGATTTTGTAACTTTGTTGTTTCTTTTCTCTTTCACTCAAGTTCGCTTTTTTTTTAGCATTTACAATGATGGATTTTTGTTTACGGAATTGAAAAAAAAGTAAAATTCACGCAATACATCAATATGAATGAACGAATAACTTCAGTGAAGCCTCTTTTTTCTGTTTCTGTATATGTTTATGTTCATTCAATCCATTTTGCAATTATTTATCCGAATAATAATCCCATGAGCTATGTGAATTCATGCATGTGTGAAAACAAAAGAAAAATCAATTTAAAATTCTCTTATTGTGTTCGTTCATTTTATAAAAAGCGAGAAAGTGATCTGCAAGATTGATATGAGAACCACCCGAAATTTCCCTCTCTTCCACGTTCAACAGCTGAAAGCTTTTTTTCAATTAATTTTCACTGACGATGAAATTTCTTTTAATAAATTTATGCATCAATTATTCATGTTAAATGAAGCATCTCTTCTCTCTTATACTCACACTTAATATTTTTATTTGCCTTTGATTTCATCAATTGCGCGGAAATGTCTTATTAGCATGATTATTAAAAGAGAGAAAAAGGTTTAGCTATTGATTTGTAAACATACAAGCTTAATTTTTAAACAATTGACAAGTTGATGATCACATTCTACCTAATTCACCTAACTGTTTATAGCGTATGAGAATTTATTATTATAACACTCTTCTGTAGGTGTATTGTAAGTATTTGAAAAATAATTTCTACAACAGCCTAACTGTGTTTACTTATGTGTGCCAAAAACCCTCATCATTCTTATGCACAATGTTTATTATGTCATACACACTCACGCCTCATTACTAAAGAATAAAAATCTATGTTAATCGGAATCTGATGCAGAAATTACATATTATAAAATCGAAAATTGTGAATAAATTTAAATACATTTTGTTGGTTTAGACGTGTGTGGTTTTGTCTGTGTATGTATCTAACATCAATGTTTCACATAATAAGAAAACATTACTTCAAATTGGTATGAGTATGAATGTAAAAAAGAAAATTAAAAACTGAATAGGTAAGTAAAGAGAGTTTTTTTGTTGTTGATGTTGTGGCATGCTTTTTTTTATTCGCAAATGTATGTGAGAACAACAAAGTGTCGTTGGATAAAGTCACTAAACCAGTTCTGTGTGAGTCAACAGAATGAAATTATGACTTATTTCAACACAAATAAACAAAGAAATAATTTTTTTGTAAATAGTTGAAAAAGGTAGCAATATAATTTTTCTAAGCATGTTATCATAAACGTTGACACATTCATTCATTCAGTCAGTGATGTAAAAACTTTCCATTTCATTAAAGTCTTATGATAGACCGCAAATGGATGAACGAATTGGTGCGTAGTATGTACTTTACCACTCCCGTTATCTCTTGCTGCTTTTTATTAGTTAAAAAATTCCAGCTCATGCTCATAATAGCATAATGGCTGGTACAATTAATTTGAATGACCTCAAAGCGTAGCAAAAGTATTTTAAATTGTAGGTTTGGACGCTCTGCATGCATGTCGTTTTATACAACAATAGAGTTAGAGAAAGAGAGTCAATAAAAATAAAGAAAAATTTATTTTTCGATTATTTTAAAATAATTTCATAATCAATGCAATGTCGTCAATTTAACTGTGCACAACATGTCTCTTTTCCCTCGGCAATTCAATGAGAGAAATTAAAACAGTTAATTTTGGTCTTCATTAAGCAATTAAACTGTTTTGTATCGAGTCTGGAAAGACCAGAGAACGGCGTGAGAAGAAAGAAAATAATTCGCATTCATTCAATTATTTCGAAATTGGAATAGATGAAAAAAGTGCTGTGGAATGTGACATTTAGTTCGCACAACTAAATTATCGCTTGTATTTCACTCTTGAAAACTTGCTAGTAAAAACTCATTTCTTGTCGAATAATTTTATACAGAACTAAAAGCTGTCGCTACAGCTGTAATGTAGAAAAACAGAATTAAAATCCACTCACCGATTGAAAGTGATTGAACTTTATTACGACGATCACGACGATTAAATGGCTGCTGCACTCCTGGGACAGAAAGAGCGCGTTTTGGCGGTTGCTGTGGGCGATTAAAGCCCGGAGCACGATAACGAGCGCTCTTGACGTTGTTCTGTAAGAATTGATAAACACTTTGTGCCTTTTGCATGGCACCGGATGACGATTGCATGTTAGTTGATGTCGTGGGAAGACGAGGCAAAGAGTTCGTTGTACTGGCAATAATTGTCGATGTCTGAAGACTTCGAGGCAGTGTCGAGCGTGCTGTAGTCAGTCTTTGATGATCATTATCACTCGATTCATCTGTATCGTCTTCAATTATGCCCGCTCGTTTCCTGCTACTCTCTTGACTCTGTGTCGATTCCCAGAGTTTTGAGTTTTCGAGATCATGATCGTCACCGCCAATGCTTCCACACGATCTCACTCGATCGAGTTGCTCGCGACTCAGATTTTTTGGACTGAATAACAAATCGCCAGCTGACCGACGTTTTGCAGCAAGAATTGATAGAGCGGAAGATGAATTTTCGAGGGTCGATAATTTATTTCTTGAATCACAGTTTGTAAGGAGAGCAGACTCAAAGCTTCCACGCCATGAGAAACGTTCATAATCACTCGCTTCACGCTCTTCCATTGTCATATGATCTTGCACTGGCTTTCCGCTACTGCCATCTAATAGAAGATCATGGCTCTTTGATCGTGGCAAGTTCTTTATTGCGGAATCCTCTAAATTACTCTCTGATGTGCTGTCATCGTCCTCGGTAGTTGTTGCGGATATTTTTGCTTGTAAACGTCGATGATGACGTAGTTGTTTTGGTGAATTACTCTTCATTGACTCACCACTGCTAACTTCATGCATGAGAGCGACTAAACGAGATCCAATGTGATGCATCACTTTAGCAATAATTGGCGGGGAATTTGTGACATTATTTGTTGGTTTTTCATCGGCAATTTTTGTAATTGAAGCTACCAATTTTTGATAGACAAAAGCTGTTTCTTTATTAATTCCATCTTCAAGTACGCCACCGTCTCCCATATCACCTTCTTCGTCGAGTTTATTTGCCTTTGAATTTCTATCGAATTTTTCAATAATTTCCTGACAACTAGCAGAAATTTGTTGTTGTATTTTAGATGATTTTTTAACAGCAGGCTCTTTGTCACTGCTTGTATAGTCACTAGAATCATATGAATCCGACCAAGCATCTTCTGAGCTGAAATATTCGACAAATTCCTTAACTTGTTCATCTTTAATGCCCGGCACGGTTTTCATTAGTCGCGTTAATTCATTTTCAAAGTAAACCAATTGAGGCGGACGTTGCCTGTGCTTAGTTTTTGGTGTTCCATTGGATGAAACTTCAATTGGTGTTGAACTTCGAGAATTTTTGGTATTAGCATTAGCAGCAATTAGTGACTTGAAAAATTGCCGCATTTTTGACATCATCAGATTAGTTTCCTCATCTGAACTCCATGCATTAAAACTGTCTTTTCGCATGAGATTTATTGTAGACTGTTGAGGAGTTGATTGTGAAATTTCCGGTTCTTTAATTTCTTCCTGAATCTCCTCCAATTCAATTCTGATTTCTGGCGATCTTTGTCCATCAGATTTTTCAGATTTCAGTAGATCATCATTTGAGCCAATGAATCCACTATCTCTACTATGTTGTTTTCTTGATTGCACAAGATTATTACTTGCTGGCATAAGAAATTCAGGCTGTGGTGTTTTTCTACCATCTTCACCTTCCTCTCCTGAGCCGTCCGATGGATTTTTGATCTCAACATCAGGCACTGCTTTTTTGCTAGTATCATCCAGATCTTGTTTTTTAATTTTTTTCTTTCGCTTAACAGTATCGGAATGATATTCAGTCTTATCAGTATTGTCGTCACAAGTTGTTGCTGATGAATCGGAATCATTAGATTCTTGTTGATGAGTTTGTTCACTCTGATTTTCTAGAGAGTCTTCTTTTGCTAATAAATTATCAAGTGAAGAACTGTGTGATCTTCCAGTTCCACGAGCACGAACCAATTTTTTTCTTCTTTGCTCAGGACTTGGTCTGCCTTCTGAATCACTACCGACACTACCTGAACCATCTGAATTATCGTTTCCATCATTTTGGAAACCCATAAATCCAGTGAGAAAATATTTCTCTAATCTCGATGATGCCAAAGTGCCGCAGTTTGCATTTTCATCAGCAGTATTGAGCGAATCCAAGCCACCTTCACTATATGATTTCTGAAAAATATTTTTTCATGAAGAGCTGCTTTTTGTATGTATTTTATTTTGAAATTTTCGTTATTAATGTATATGTATTTTGATCAAAATAATTACTTTCAATTATATACGAAAATTTCAAATAAAAACGAAATGTGCAAAAAACAGCTGTTCTTTTTTTCTTACCTCACTACAAACACTTGAAGTTTCAGATGGACTTTCGTCTTGATCTTCAGTGGTCATTTTTAGGTTGTTGTTTACAACATTTGTATTTGAATGACTATTACTGCCACCTTCACCCAATCCAAAAAAGAAATATTTTTCAAGCTCTGATGCAGAGATTCTTTGACTTTTTCGATCACTTTGTTCATATTCAGATTCCTCACACGATTCTTCGACAATCGTGTGGAGCGTAAAGTCAATCGATACACGATTGTACCCACGCAACTCTTCCTCTCTGTCCACACCAGAATAACTTAACGACATTTCATCGCTTGAATCAAAATCACTGCCAGTCTCAGTCGATGGAAATTCTTCATCATCATTCTGGCTCATTTCTTCAACCCATGAATCATCATCAGCAAGTCCATCTTCAAGACAAATTACTGCCGATAAAGTCTTTTGCCCCGTTATCACTGTGACATCACCACTATCACTATTTTCACTCTTTTGCGATATTTCCTTATCATTTTCTATATCATTTTCATTTTCACTCTCACTCTTTTCTACTTTTATCATCGACTTTTCACTATTTGGCGCGCTCTTTACTTTTATATTTAAATTTTCTTTCACTTTGTTAATATTTTCCTCGTAAAAGCCAATTTTACTTTTTACACTTGAAAGATCGCGAGGTTGCCAGTTTCTATGTTGAACGACAATTGAATCGCGCGATGAGGAATCGCCTCCCGTAATTATTTTTGTTGTATCGGTCGTTGTGACACTGACTTGTGTTTCTGTATCCATTGCAAAATTATTATTATCCTGTTGTGTGATCATAATTAAACTCGTAAATTTGCCATTGCCATCTGCACTGTTTGATCGTTGCCTCGAGACTGAGGTATTCTCAACATTCAGCAATTCTTGTGTTGCTATTTCTTCATTAACATTTTGCTTTGCACATAAATTACTCTCTTGTTGTTGAGTTGTATTGTAGTTATTGTTGCTATTACCTGCCTCGTGTTGATCGTTCAGTAATGTTTCGGTAACATTCAATGTTTGCATGTGTTCGTATAAACCTGTTTCGATTGCTACGGGAACACTACTGTCATTGGTCACAGTTGTCTGTGAGTCCGACTCTGTAATGTTATGTTGCTGCTTTTGCTCTTGTTTGTGTTGAATTGGATTCAATGGACTTTCAATTTTAACCAAATTTTCGTTGTCTGCAGAACCCGTTCTTACGTCATTCGTCTGTGCACTTTTGTTGTTTTCATATGATCCATCGCCGAGGATCATTGATAAATTGCAACTTCCAAATTTCTTTCCATTTTCATTTAATGTCGTGTCCATGAATTCGATTTTAAAATTTTCAATCGATTCATTCTCTTCGTGTCTATTACTAATATTGCAGCACGATGGCTCAAGACTATCACAATTCGATACGATTTCATCAATTTCATCAATCACATTCATTTGATTCGCACATTCGTCACTGTTTGAAGGTAAATTTGGCTTATTTTTATCATCGTGACGAGTATTTTCACTCGCCGTGCCGTTCACTTTTTTCTCACTCGCTACACATTCAATATCTGTGTTATTTTCTTTGTCTTTGTCTGTGTGTTGTTGTTTTACTTCAATTAAATCGTTATCATCAATAGTTTTTATGGAATTCAAGATTACATTATTTTCACTGATATTATCGTCATTGTCGCTAGCATCAATACAATTTAATGTGACTTCCTGCTCGGAAACACTATCACGGTCACTGTTATCCGATTCTAAGGGTTTCATGTAATTTAATTTAATGCCATCTGTATCAGTATCATTGTCTGATGTGTCTTCATCCTCTTCAGTTGTCGAAGGCATTGCATTAGCTGAGCTACTGCACGAATCTGTTTCTGACATTTGTGGATTTTTATTCACAACAAACACTTTTGTGAATCTTTTTGCTTTCGATCGACGATTTTCATCAATGCCAGTGTCCTCGGAATCTGTCATATCTGAGCCACTTGTGGCTGAATTTGAGTTGGTGTCAACATCACTTATAATATTTTCTTCTTGTGCAGCACCTGCCACATCGTATGATCTTTGCACTGTCTTCGTATCATCGCCATCATCACATGATTCTTCATTATCTGAAGATGAGAAGGCATTTTCACTTATTAAATAACCACCGTCCGTTGATCCACTCTCTGGAATCTTTAGTTTTCCGACCGATATCATTGCGCCACTTAACGATGTGCTTTGTAGCGCATTTGAAGAACAACTGCTGGCAGTTTTAATTAAATTACTATTCGTATATGGCTTTGCACTAACACCACTACGATTGCTGCTGCCTCTCTCGCATACGTATGTATCGTGTTTGTTGGTAATTTTTATGGTTTCACTAAGGTGTGCTGCACTACTAGTACAATTATTTACTCGTGTTGGATTATTTTCGGACTTTTTGATTCTAGATAAGGCACTTCTATGACTCAACTGTCCCTTATCACACTCATTATCGTGTTGAGTTGATGATGATTGTGAGTTACGTCTTGACTGCGTCGCGTTTGAGTTAAAACTAATGTTGGACGTTATGGAAACATCATCGCCAATTTTTTGCCTTTTCTTCTCTTTCTCTTCGTCTTTTGCCGTTTCAGGTAATTTTTCTTCTCCCATAACCTGTTGATATTGAGTTGCTGCTGCTGCTGCTGTGTCCATTAATGTTGATGTATTGGTGACGTCATTCTTATGCTCGTGTTGGTACGAGAGCAGTTGGTTCGATGTGTTGAGTAGTTGTAGCAGATCAGGATTGTTGTCATTGTTATTCCATTTTCGAAAGGTGTCTATGGGTACCAATATGGGCACTGGAACTGCGACATAGTGTGTGGATTTACCGCACCTACATACACTTTTTTTTGTTGTAAGACATTTGTGGTTTTTCTTCCAAGCCTTTAAATATTCTTTTGGTAAAAATCCTTCCGATGAAGTAGCCGAAGAGCTTTCAAAATTGAGAATTTCTTCATCTGTACCTGTATCACTTTCTCTAAATTTACGAAGTGATAATGGCGATTCTGACATGCCTCGACGATAAAAAACTGGACTATCAAGTGGACTTGAGCTGAGTCTTCGTCGATAAAAATGAGGAGAATCGAATGGAGACATGTTACTGAACATTGTTTTGCCAGTACTAGCAGCAGTTGGTTTAGTTATGCTCGGTTCAAAGTAATCCCAATCGCAGTCGTCGAACATAATGGCAAGTGATGATGTAGTAGAACTTGTATCGTCACAATCGTCCTCCTTTTCAGATGAGTCTGAACTTATAAATACCAATCGATAGTCATCACCGTCCAATGGATATTTCATTTCCGTTTCAAAAATTTCATCATAATGGCGTTTAGCAGAAGTTGTGGTCATTTCAGCTTAAAAAATGTTTATGCACTGATTAATTTTTCATCTCTTTAATTGCTAGAATTACTCTTCCACCTTAACAAGCTGTTTTTATCTACACTAATGTTATGCACTTACAGTTAAACTGAGTCTATGATCCCATTTTCCACATAAAACAATTTTTGTATATTTTTTGCCAAAAATAAATACAATATGAATTAATTTATAAGTTAGTGATGAATAATTGTACAATTTAAACAGAGATAGTTAGCAAGATAATTTTGTTAGCATAATAAATAAAATAAACATGAGAATAAACTCTCTCTCTGTTGCCATAATAACTTTACACCGGTCTGCCTATCATACCGCTATTATTATTGTCTATACTCTTTTTTTTACCAACAAACCGAAACCATAACAGCCAGAACTTACGCTCACTCGCTCTCTCACTTAAATCCCAATAGCATAACAACCGAAAAAAAAGGTCGTAAAGTATTTTACACATTTTCACACCACTCGCAGAGAAAGAAAAAGATGTGCAGAGATACAAAATAAATTGAAATTTAATAGAAAAAGTTTCTATTCAATGTGCATTATAATAATAAAATTGAATATGTGGGAAATTGCAAATCATCTGGGAAGGTAGAATAAAAAAGAAGTTTGATATGCTTTTAAAGTCTTTTAAACCACTTTAATTGTGTGCTTTTGCTGAAACACTTTCATAAGGATTACGTAAATGTTTTAAAATTTTTTCTCACTTTAGTGATCATGCTAAAAACGGAGGTCAAATAAACACTGATCATGAACGCTTTTGGTGTCTCTCATAAACTCTTATTTGTGTGTATGTAAAATTTATTAGAAAACTCAGAAAAACAAAATTTTTGCAAAGCAGACATAAATACATTGTGTAAACGAAAAATTTACCATACACTTGAGAGTTGGAATTTCTTGGGAATTTCTTGAATGTACACTGATTGAATTTTACATTGTTGGAACAACTTTCCAATAATAAGAAATAAAAATGATATTCTCAGAAATTCACCAAGGAACTGCCTTTTTCAGGCACAAGGGAACTTGAAAAAATTCTTATTATAGTTCTTCTTTTCTCACATAAATTCATAAGTGTTCATCAATATTGCACAATGTTTAAACAAAAACATTTTTCAATTATATTCACTCAGTCACAGATATTTTCAAACAAACATATGTTTGTGTCTGTGTGTTTTATTGACGAAAGAAAATTGCAAAAACCAATTAAATTTTTTTACAAGAACATGCTGACGATGACAAAACAAAGAGTGATGATAATTGGCTATAAAATTTCATAGAAAATCAATAGAGAAAAGTTTCATTAAAATATTTTAAGAAAATACTTTCGCAATTCACCTTTTCCACACTTTATGCTGTTATTAACAGAAAGCGAAACTGATGTCTCGTGAGGGACAAACTCTCATAAATGATCAAATTCAGAAATGAAATTTATTTAAAAGATCAATGTGGAAGTAGACTTTGCAAGTCAATAATCTTAATTAATTAATTTATTTACTCGCACGCATTTAATTGTTTATTGTAGTTTGTTTGATAGACAGATATATGAAACTTAGCTTGATGTGATTAAGATTAAAATGATTGTTTGTTGCAAAATTAAATATTAAATTCTTTCTCACTTACTCAAATATTTCTTGCTTTTGTACTTTATAGTTTAATTAAGCGTTAAATGTTTTTCCTCAATGCTTTAATACAAAGAAATAATAAAGATTTTGTTTTTGCACGTAAACTGGAAATTGTTTAAATAATAATAATTGAAGCGGACAAGTTGAATTGTAAATATAAGAGATCACTAATATTTAATTTTCAAATCTTAAAATTTCTTAATAAGCAAATTTGAAATTATATAAGAAAATGCTCTATAAGAGTGATATTAATTAATGAGAAATTATGGCAATATAAAAGGAGAGAAAAAAGTGTTTAAAAATTGAGGTCAAAGTAATTAGAGCTTTGAAATATTTGTCTTTAACAATTTATAATACATAATTGAAAAGTGTTAAAGAACATCTTACACTTTCTTTCTTTTGCTTGTGAAATTAATGCCTAATAACATGATATTAATGTTTAACGATAATTGCAATTCCATTCATTCATTCGTACTAGAAAGAGTGAGAAATATAAACTGTATTTTGATGCTGTATGATCTATGAATGTAAGTTGAATCTCTTTTCCACACTTGGAAGGTAGATTTATGCAAGTGACACCAACACTCGAGAATGTGAGTGTGTTTGTCATTTTATAAATTTATATTTTATTTATATAAGGAAGAAGGTCAAGTACATTTTTCCATTCTGTCTAATGGAATGGAAATATCAACTAGAAAGAGCATGAAAAGTTTTTTTATCGCACTTTTTCTCTTAACATGTGTGTAAACTCACACAAATTTTGATAGTAAGTAAGCAAGTGAGGTATTTGTATTATTCTGACGTGCCCACATTGCCGAAAGACATAAGACAACAAACAAGAAAATAAACACAGCAAGAAGAAACAGATCTCGTGCGTTATTTTGTTTGAAAACATCATGTGTCTGTTTCCATCACAATGATGTATCAAAAAAAATGATGGAGTATTTCCATATTGATATTTTTTCATCATTTTTTTCATTGTTATTCGCTCACATTGATGCAAAATATTTTGAAAGAATTTTTCCAAATATTCATTGTTTTATAGAATTCATAAAAATTCTCGCGCTAGTAAATCACAATCGATAATGTTTGTGTACTCGTGACTTAAAGAGAAAACACAATTTCAATTGTCAACATAGAAACGAGTATCAGAATAAATGTTTCTCATGATATCTCGCTTTTTATTCTATGATTTTTCATGCTTTTTTTTCTCTTTCGCCGGAAAGAAAAGAAACAAGTAAAGAAAGCACATACATAGCAATTCCGTTAGCTGAATTATAAATGATTTCTTCATCGATATTGTCTCGCGCATACCAAATAATAATATTTATTTTATTTTTTCTTCAAACATACAATCTCCAACTTTTTCTTCAATTGCTATGCTAGATGAAGTGAATGAAATTATGCATGGCAGTGCACTACTGTAATTCGATGTGGTCGCAGAAAAGATAAGATTTTTTTATATACACGACCAGGTGTATCAATGCAATTTCTTTATTTTTTATTATGCTTAGTCTGTGACACTTCAACGCCTTTGAATATCTGAAAACATATATATTTTGCGATTTGTACATACATGCATGCAATGAGAATCAAAATCATATCACGTTTTTCAATAAATTTTAATATTGCACAAAAACCTTTTTATCTTCTTTCTTACTTTTCTTCGTAGCAAGATATGCTTCACTCACATCTCATCATTGTGCTGAAGAGGGGAAAATATAGTTATAGGTAGTGGAAATAATTTTAAATTAAAATCATAATAATTTTCAATGAGCTGCGGCTTGCATATATTCAGTGGGTAAATTCGTGATCATAATTTTTTTAGCATTACACACAGCCGTTTGAAACATTCAATATTTTTTATTTTCGCTGTTACCATGTTGTGAGCTTTAAGCTTTTTCCATTGCCAGCAAAAGCAAACAAAAATTCAAACTTTCATTTTGAACATATGAGAGAGAATTCAATATATGTTTATGATGTGAGAATGTTGCTTATTCAGAGAAAAGACTCTTTCTAAATAACTCGGCGAGTATACTTTCTTGATATCTAAATATTTGTATTTTTGTTAAAACAATTTCGTCTTTTATGTTTACTTTCTCGCATAGATGAATGTTTTTATATTGACATTTTTTCATCATTTTTCTTTTCTCATAATTGTACATGTGTCATACTCTGTTTACATAACATTGGAGCATATAGAAATATAGAACTATGCATTGCGTTTTTCATCTTACTTAATATCGTTTTGTCAATGTTTACATGGCTCTTTGCATAAATGAAACATTTTTCATACACAACAAAATCACATGCTGATAGTCTTATTTTCTTTTTTTCTTAAGCTTAAATTTATTCTTTATACGTGCACGTAATCTAATGGATGAAAAGACTTGATGTATTCAAAGAAAAAGGGAAATAAATTTAGAAAAAAGAGAAAGAAAAACTTTTGCTCTAAAAAGCATCAAAAGTCTCTCATCTGCTGCTGCTACCAATTATTTTTCGAACGTGTATCTTTTTTTTCAGATGTTTAGTCAAGTTTTAGAAATTCAACCCTCAAATTGTTAAAGGTAGATTACAATTAGGTTAGTATATAAAGCCCCTCGAGTCATGCGACATTTGTCAGTTTAGGTTAATGAATAAGGAAGCTTTTTGATGGTAATGTATCAACCTTTCAACCACTTGTTAGTTTTAAATTATACCCAAGTAGAAAAAATAAACAATCGACTCACCATCTTCCACAGGATGTCTCTCTTTTCTTCTTTGCACAACAACCTTTTTGAATAGACTTGCCGCTTGTTCAACTGCATTCTGAATTTCTGCTTCATTCAATGTTGTTTTGTTCTATTTAAAGAAATATAATTTATAGAAAAATTTTATTTAATAACAAAACTAAATTTAATCTTACTTCTTTTTTGTCACTAAATATATTTTCATCCATTGATTGACTCTTGTCTTCATCTTCTTTGTTTTCATTCTTTATCAACTGTCTCACAACAGCATCAAAACTTTTTGAGTCACCACGCATTTCAAGCATTTTTGGAAATCTATAAACTGGCTTTTTTGGTCCTTCACTTTTGGGTGCATCATCAACATTATCCACTCCTTCATCCTTCTTTGGTGAATTTGGCTTTTGAGATAGAATTTTCGGCGAAGGAAGTTGCGGTGTGTCGGATTTCTTTTGTGTTTCTTTTTCGGGCTGTGAAAATGATCTTCTTGGTAAAATTTTGATTGTTTTTGGTGAAGCATCTTCTGACACAGATCGCATATTTTCAGGTTTATGTTTCTTTGATTCTTCATCAGTTGAAATTGTCAAATCAGGAAGTTCACGAGATTTTCTTCGACGATTACGATTTTTCTGAGCTTGTTTGATGTAATCTTCAGGACTGAAATATTCTGATGAATTGTCATTGATATAAACTTCTGTGCTGCGAATATTGTGTGTAATTTTCATTGAGTCATAGTGAAATTGATTTGTTTGATCAGCAATGAATTGAAGCTGTGCTGATTGATCAATTTCTGGATGACTTTGTTGTTGATAAGATTCATAATTGTTATCAGCCGCATATAAAGTTTCATCTGCTTCAGCAAATGTTGAATTTAATTCGCTGTATTCATTGGTATATTGAGATTCATAGATTTGATTATCACTATACATATCCTGCTTAGCTTCGGCAAAAGTTTTTGAGATCGGCGAGCGTTTTTCACTTTCATCCTTCACATGATCTTGTCTCACTAGACGACTTGGCGATCGAGCTCGGTTAGGAATTTCAGGTAAAAGTCTTCGTCCCTCCTGCTGTGATAATAAGGGTAAAGTACGATTGAAACTATATTCTTCATTACTGTGACTACGAACTTTTATCATTTTTGAATGTGGATGCGGTGGCTGCACTGATGCTTGCGGTTGCTCCTCAGTCATAGTTGGAAAATGTTGCTGCGAGAGAAAAGTGCGGGGTGCAGGTGTCGGTTGAGGAAAAAGAAAATTTTGCTTTTGACGAGGCGAAATGGGTAAAAATTTTGGGCCATGCACGGAAAGCGTGTTCATTCCTTCGGGATTAGAAATGGTATTTTGTCGTTGAAATTCAGGTGACCGTTTGATGAACTGAGGAGATTTTTTTGGTGGCGATGTCGGCAGCAGTTTCATATGTTGATCAGGATTTGGGAGAGTTGCTTGTCGCATGAAACGTCTAGGTGATAATGCTCCTCCATTTTCACCACCACTATCAGGTGATTTATTGATGCTCAAACGATTAGGCGATGTAGGCAATTGACGTTGATGATATTCAGGACCTCCACCATTATTAGAAGGAAAAGTTGCTTGACGAACAAATGGTGGATAGCGCGAGCCATGTTCATTGCCATCAATAACGGCACTTGGATCAGGCGAACGACTATATGATCGATTAGGCGATGTGGATAGAAATTTCGATGTGTGCAAATCATTTGGCTTACAAGGTAAAGTCGATTGTCTACGAATTTGGTATCTTCCGGGTGATGGTATGGGCACTTGTGAGGGCTCATTTTCCGGTTCATTTTCATTGTCTGTATGATAAGGACTATATTGTGGACTCATTTGCTGTTTAGGTGAGGGAATTTTCAGGCAACTCGAATGCAGCGAAGAGTCGGGATTAGGTAGAGTCGATTGTCGTAATACTCGACGCTGGGTCGGCGGAGTTCGTTCGTAATTGTCAGGATTGTTAAAATCCATGTTACTATTATATGGAGACTTATTTAAACGAATTAGATTGGGGTAGCTACTGGGCTCATGAGAGTGCAAATTTGGATGAACTATTCTAGTATCGAATCCGTTTTTTCCGTTTTGTAGCTGATCGTCTTCTGGATCTAAATAAAAAGAATAAAAGTCAAAAATTATTAATTGAAATTTTTATTTTAACTCACTTGATATTGTCCAAGAACGGCTGATACTTTTCTTAATAATTTCAGCTGTAGGAATATAGCCTGGTTGTGTAATTGAACTTCTGCGTGGAGGAGTGTGTATAATTTCAGTATTCATCCATTCACCAGTTGCGTTTTGGAGTTCTCTGTAAATATGTGAATAGAAGGAGAAAACACTTTAGTAGTATTATTCAACTTTATACGGAAATCAATTGAAAGTGCGTATCATGATACAAAATTGAAATTTAGAAATAAGCTTGTAACTTCGTAGCATAATAGTCATTGAAAAGGTAAAATACAATAGAAATAAAAACACGCTAGATGTTGGAAAAGTCATTTTCCATGTTTTTCTTTTTGATATTTCCTTCCAGCATTCTGTCAACAATTTATATATTTGCTGCTGTTTCTACATTCGTGTAGATAGAACAACAAACTTAGTTTTCTTCAGGTGATTTGATTGTGAATTTAAAATATGTACACTTTGTTGCTTTGTACCATCGTCCTTGCCAAAGTTTCATTTATTATCATGTTTCAAAAGTTTCTTTTATTTTTCAAGGTAAATTAAATTCATTTCAAACTTTTCTTATTCATTGTTGTTTAAAATATTGATCAGTGAAATGAGCAAGTTTTTATGAAAATTTTAAGCTTATTTCACCAATTAAAATTTTATAAGAATTAGGTCTGTTGAAATTTCTTAAACTTTTAAGATTTTAATTGGTATGTGCATTCATCTCTATCAATTGTGATATTTTATAACAAGGATAAAATGGTTTGATAAAGAAAGTTTATGTTTTCTCTAAAATTTTATTACCATTCTCTCGATTTCAATTTATTACAATGGAAAATTTATGAAAAACAAAAATGGATGAAATGGAAAAACAAATCAAATATTTAAAGCTTTCTGTATTTGACATTTTTAAAGCTCCATAAAGTTTATCAGTAAAAATGAACATTCAATTTATTTACGCATTTCGTTAATCAAATTTCAGTATTTATGAGTCACATCATGTAAAAAAGTTTTTCTTCCTGCTACTCTTTCCAACCTTTAAAAATAAACTTTTTCATTATGAATCTCATAAATATTTTATTGCTCATTTTTTGCAACACATGCTGTTAATTGATGGCATTGTTAGCAAAAAATTTGAATGAGTATGAAAAAATTGAATTAAAATCATATGAATTTTTTATTTTAAGGCATTGATGGACATGTATGAATGGTTAAATGCTTGTGGTTGATATTTAATGTAATGGAGTGGAAAACAGGATGTAAATAACAATGAAACTTTCATTTTTTTTCGACGTATAAAGGAAATTTAATTTCCACATTTGATGAAAAGGAAAGGGTTGGCCTCACTGATGATGAATGAATAAGTAAGCAATATAATATGTGTTCTCACATACAGCAGCAGCAGTTTATTCATAAACAAATTTATTTGTTTTATCATGTTGAGAGATGAATGCAACAGATAGATTTATGTGGGTTGAAAGCTTTTATGGTAAATTTAATCGAATTTGACTTTTTTTGTATACCACAACGTACAATGGAAAAAAACTTATTTCCAAAAAAAGTCATTCGATTATTCCATCAATTTTATTCATCATAACAAAATGCTAATCAAACCAATTGAATTTATATTTGCCTTCTTGTAAGAATTTTCAAATGCTATGTATGTCTATATTTATTTGACCCTCGAAAAAGTGAACGAAGAATCTTGAGCCATGTTTAAGAAATATTCAACAACATTTTTGCATATCTTTACCCTCATCAAAAAAGGAGAAAGAGAGCCCTTAACTCTTGAATGGATTTGTGACATTACTGTAAGTGTTGAAGTATTTATTTTGTCCAAATTGAAAATTTTTCAAGAGACCACAACATTTTTAATGGTATTTACATTCTAAATATAAATAAATAAAAAGTTCATCGTGTCTAAGAAGAAATTTATAATTTATTTCAGCATTGTAATGCATTATTAATGTATACATACAAGCAACATGTGCATGAATAATAAAAAGCGAATGAGGCTCTATGATACAGCTTATACCATGTGTATTGAATAGATAAAGGATTTAAAGTAAATTTTACATGTGAACGATTCTTTTAGGTATAAGCAAAAAGCCATTTTAAATTAAAAGTTAGCAACTGCAACTACTGTTCTATAAATAAACAAGAACCATTTTTTACACAATAAAAATGAATAGCAAGAGCTCGTATTGAGTCCCTGCTAAAGCTATTATCAGCTATTATGTGCATTGAAATATAGTGAATGAATTGAAGAGTGGCGAACTGTAAAGAAACCTTGATGAGTTTTAAAAAAGCTTAATTGATTGAAACTTTAATTGGAAAAAATAATAGTTGAATAGCTGACAGTGCATTTTTAACAAAATATTTTCTAGGATGTTGAATGAGATAAAATCCTTTATGCTAAAGCTTTCATAATTGAGGAGAAAATGCTTGTTGCTGTTCAATAGTGTAAAATAATTAAATCATTGAGAGCTAGAAATTCAACAAATTTTCTAGATCTAATTAGGATTAAGTTAAGGGAGAAAATTGTTGGTGCGAGAGTAGCAAAATGTTTAATTTATTTCGAATTTTAATGAGATTTAAGCTTTTGGAAATTTAATCATAATTAAATAGCTTCACATTTATATGTATGAGAGTCATCAACATAAATCTCTACTTTGCATTTCATCAGTACTTGAGGAATATTACAAAACATTTTTTATACAAAAATATTTTTTTCCCTCCTTTTATATCTTTTCATGTCGTGAAGCAAGGAACACAAAAAAATCTTTATTTCGCTTTTCGTTTCACCTCACTTGTGGAAAAGAAAATTTATTTTCATTATTTTCACGAATTTTCCACCCATTTGAAGAAAAATGATTTATACGATGGCTTTGGAATTTTAATTTAATAGCAGCCGTGAAATGCTGCACACGTAAAACCTCTCGTGTGTGAGCATTTGAGGTTTGGTAGTTAGGTATTAAGTGATATAAAGTTGTAATTAAGACATTCGTAAAATGTTCGTGTCTTGAATCTTCAAATGACAAATGAGCTTTATACTTGTTCTTTTTGTAAATGTCCAAGAGACTCGAAAGTAAAGATAAACACTTGAAAGTTCATTCATCTCTTTATTTCTTCTTTTTTTCTGATTGAAACGTAGACAAGATATTTGTTGCTTCTGACATTGATAGAATTTAATTCTTTACATAATTTTCAAATTCACACAATTCTTATGCAGCAAATCTGTAGTATTTAAAGGGATTTATTTTTATGTTATAAAAGAAAATACATGTGTAGCGTCTATTATTTCTTATCATAAAATACTTTTAAAAGTATCAGCTGCTTTTCTCATTAAACATCGAAAATTATTAAATTTTATTTCAAAATATGATAATAAAGTAAAATAATCTGTAACATTTCTTTTATTCTTTTTCTTTTCACTTTCATTTTTTTTCTGCCAAAGATTAATGCTGTATATCATAATTTTTCTTCCTACCTACTCATAAAATTTAAAAAGTTTTTCCTTTTCACACAAAAGGTGAGGAAAGAAAAAATATGTAAAAGTTTTATGAGAGAAAAAAAGAGCAGCAATAACTTTTATTAGAATAATTTCCCGTTCTTTCTTTCATTTACACATCTAAAAGTTTTCTACGATATGTTTACGATTCTCTTATAAAATGAAATTTACATTTTCTATATAGATATTCAAAAGAAGGAAGATAAAATGATAGAGAGAATGAAAAATATGTCATTGCTCGAACGTATTTGGAGTGTCTAGACCGTTTTAGCTAAAATACTATTAGCTACAAAGATTTCCTTTACCAAAAGCTTATCATAGTTATTTTGTTTTGTCTGCAGAAGTGTTTTTACGGTATTGAGTGAAAATTTGCATTTAAATAAATTTTGAGAATCCCAAAATGGTTATAAATATTTGTTTTGTGCTACTTGCTGTTGAAAATTGAATCAATTTGACAAACGCTTTTCTGTCTGATATATTTACTTGATACGATAAAGAGGGGTTGGGGGAAGAAAAATTAACTCACATTTGTTTATGGCATACAATGCACAACCAATCTGTCCGATTTGTAAATTCTCGACATCCTTTACACACTCGCAATTTACACGCACGACACGGAGCACCACGATTAAGTATTCGACCCAAGTCACTCCGGCAACGTGCACAGGAGCGATTTGAATCTATGATAACTTGACGATCAAGGCTGCCTGTTTGACACTTGAGGGCACTTCGTTTCTTTAAATTATGGAGTTCTGCACGTAAGAGCCTATGCACAGTCGCATGTGTGGTTATATTTTAGGTTTTTCACAAAATGTTTTTTTTTTCGAATATGTGTAATGATAAATCCATGTGATGATGGTGATGATGATAAAAAAGTGAAAGAGAGAAGATAAGAGAAGAAGAAGAAGAAGAAATAAAAGATAGATTTATTAGTAGAGCAATCAAAAAAACATTTTGTGCAAGATATAAAATAACATAAAAGGAGATTTTGTGCTGATGACTATAAGGTAATGTGCGCAGGATGTCTTTGATAATAACAAGTGACTAAGGACTTTACAGATACATAAATTTTTTTTTATTTTTTATAGGACATGACCAACATGATTTTTCATTTCAATTTCTATAGTTCATGCACAAGAGTTCTTTTTGCTCTCTTTTTCACTTACTTATGCTTACATAACAAATCGTTTTACATTAAACAATGATTACAGTAAACAGAGAAAATAAAATAATGTGATGATGCTCTTATTCGCTTTAAATGTCATTTGAAGAAATTAATTTATATCATTACGGTTGTTATTGAGTCAAATAATCTCTTTGTCATCGTGAATGTTTGATATTTTTTTATATACATTAACGCTGTTGGATGCTTTTTATGAAATCACCATTACAGTTTTTATTATCATCGTTTATTCATACTAAGGTCATAATTCATATTGTGAACAACGGGAATAATTCAGTAGTTCACTCTCAATTACATTTATTAAAATTAAACCTTCAACTAGATTACTTTTATTGTATTTTAAGTGTCAATACGCAACATTTAAAAGATTTAAATTTTTCTGATTTGTTACTTTAAGAGTGTCAATAAAATTTACATACAATAGCACAAAGAGTTTACAAGCTTTTTACTTGGTAAATTTTATACATGATTACATTTAAAATATCTTTTCATTCTTTCAAAAGCACAATCATTGAAGCTTGATAAGAAAGAAGAAAAAATGGTTGACAAGGACTAAGAGAGTTTTTTTGCTCTATTAAGCATAATGGAAAACTTTTATAATCTCAAGAAAATATTTTTAAGGTATCCTTCCCTCCTTAATGAAAACCTAAAAAGTACTAATAATAAAATGCTACCCACGATAGGCTTTCATTTTCACTTTGATCTGATGATTTTTCAAATGATCAAAGCACGTGACGTTTCTTGAATGAGAATATGTCTATGAAGTTCTACAATAATAAAAATCGATTGAAATTGCTCTACAATAACCTTTAATAAAAGGAAGCGCTAATAAAAAATCTATTAAGACTAAGGGTGAAGAAAGGTTAAGAGGGGATGGAAAAAGCATTAAATAACCATTACAAGTTCATCAGAACAATTTTTATTATTAATATAAAGACGCTTTTTTAAAAAGTGTGCGAAGAATGAAGAAAATGAGAAAGGTCCGGAAAATTTTTAAAACAATTTTTTCCTTCTTCAAGAATTTTCATTTTAATGCAAAACAAAAACTTGAGACAGAATAAAATTTATGAATTATGCAACACGACAAGTTGCAATTTGATATGAAACTTTTCATCTATCAATTATTATTTTTTTGATTTATTTAACCAGCTTTGCTTGTGATTTATGACTGATGTTATTGCTGAAAAATTTATACTCTTTCATTAAGTCAGCTATTAATTGAACTTCCGAGGGGATTGCTTTTATATTCATAAAATTTTTCCAACTATGCATGCTATTGAACAATTTCATTTTGTTGTGAAACATAAAGTGCAGAGTGTGGCTAATGGTGGGCAAATTGCTTTTTATAACGACACTTAATCGTTTCATATCACATGATATTTTCATAAAATATTGAATTTTAAATTATGAAACAATGAAACTTTTTTTCTATGCAAAACATGTCGTATGTAAGAGTTGTCATGCACATATGGTTATTCTTCCGCTTTTACCACACATTTTAGTATAGCACATATTTTCGTAATCGAATATTTATGAGAAGTGTTATTAGAACGCCTGTCGTGCATTAACAAAGTCTTATATATTCTTTAACGGTTTTTCTACTAATTTTGATTATAATTCAATTGCTCTGAAGCCAACTTTATTTTTCATTTACGCACCACACACTTTATAAGTCTATTCTGATTGAATTACGTTGCTCATTTGTGAAATAAATGATGGTAGTGAAAGAAGATAAAAAGTTTAGGTTTAGGGCGTAAAATTTATCTATTACCACCAATTCTCTCTATTCGATTTACGTTGCGATATTCAAATGATGGGCTATAAATAAGACAAAGCAGTGAGAGCCCAAATTAGTACAAAATACTATGGCACATTCGAGTATACGTTTCTCGCATTTAGTTGCATCATTAAATACAATCAATTACAGATTGAGTATAAAGTAATGGTGGTGAAATTTAATAGCAAGCGAGAGCTCTTAAAATCGATATCATTAAACTGTATATTTATATAAAAATCTGCTGCTCTTTTTTTTTAAACATCATTATGCTGCTTTTAATACTCTCCCTCTGTGTGCTTGAGCAAAGCTATTGTTTGTTTGATGGAATTAAAGTTAACAAGGCGGATATTTCGTAGTTTTATAGAGCTGAATTTCAATGTATTTTATTTTTATGACATCGGAAGGGAAATTGATTTTTAAGAGTGTATGAGAGAATTTCAATTCTTTTAATACAGCCAAATATAGAAGTTGTCATCGCAACTGATTTCGTAATTTTATGTTCTTGAATCAGAGATCATTAATTGATTTGATTTTATTACTATTTCGATACTTTCCCGTGGATGTTCAAACCGGAGCGATAGTGAAAGCACAACATGCTGATTTCCTTCAATATAGAGAAAAAAAGTTCACCACAAAGTTCATTATGGAGTAAATTATATGTAAATTACGGTTATAATTTCCATTTTAAATAGCTTTCTACAAGAATTAATCTCGAAAGTAAGTAATTGATTCAAATATAGTTTACACTTTCCATCTTTCACTTATGCACAATCATTTACTACACTCTTAAGTAAAACATTATGTATACTTTTGACATTACTCAAGTATTTTATCAAAAATATGGAGAAACAGTTTAGTTAAAGCATATGGATGAGCAATTCGAGAAAAAATAATGCCTAAAGCCACATGATGAGTGCTATTATGATGCCAGTAATCGTTGAGCATCTGTGTAGGTGAACAATAATAACAATAAAGAAAATAAGATGAATTTGTATCATTTCGACAAAAGAATAAAATTTTTTTTGTGGAGGTTGAATAGGGATTAAGTGCCACTTTATGATATGACATAAAGAATTCTTAAAATTATGAAAAAGTCTTCACAATTTGTCGTTTTAGATAAAAAAAAGACGTAGAAAATAGAAAAATATAATAAAGCTAAATTATTGGCACAATTATAAACGACTATTGAATGCTATTCAGTAGCAAAAACATTTTAATCAGTCACACGAAATGTTTAATGAAAAATAAAATTGTGGAAACATCTATAATTATTATTTGCAAGCTGTAGTTGTCAGCAAAAATTAAATAATAATTATAATGCGAACGTACATAGTGCATATGCATGTTCGTAACTAGCTCAATGGCTCAAACCACTATACATGAGAGAGAGACAACGATAAAAATGTCAAATGTGCTGTAATGAATTTAAGTTTAATTAAATCAGCATGATAGGAAGCTTTTGAGCTCTTGAATGCCATCATTTATGGCAAGTAATTTGCAATATTTGCAATTTTGTTTAATACTAATAGGTAGTCTCGAGCGAAAGGCCAAATAGGTGAAAAATATTCCAATTTGTCCGCAAAAATTAATTACTGCTACATACGGCGCGGTAAATTACTACTTTTCAAAGTGATGTATGTGTAAATATCAAAAATATCTGAGCGTAATGTTAAGTCAATTTGAGAGTATTTTAGAGGCTGACAATTACTGATCTAAGTAATAACTGCTAATGGTTAAGCAATAATAAAAATTGCGAAAAACCAGTGCAAACTAGGCACATATCAATCAAACAAATTACAACTGGTATGATGAAGGCCTTATCGCAGTCATCGATCTTCTCTGATGAATGAAGGCATACTTATGGCGTGGGTCATCCCAAATAAAGTATTTTTGCCATAAAAGGTTGCAAAAAAAATATTTTTCGAAGTGATAATATATTTTATATTATATTACTTGAGCCACTATGCATTATAGATTATTGACGCCATAAATGTGTTAAATCAACAATAATTTTTGTTATTTATGCGCATGCATCGATAATTTATTTTACTTTTATCGAATGAAAAAATTAAGAAATCAAAAAAACTGCAGTATTTGCTTAAAGTGACAATTAAACAAAAATTTGCCATTTTATTATTTATTATTCAAGCTTGAAGTTAAATGAATTACTCTTTACTTTATTAAATTAAAAAACTTTTTCAGACTCATGTGATTTCTAACTTTTACTTTCATTCTCTCATCAATTCAACAAAGCACATGAAGAGGAAATTTGAAGAATGAAAATTTTGCGTGACTCTGTACAGTGGCAAAAAAGCTGTTAATTAAATTATTATGTATGAGTTTTTATTCTATAGAATTCTTTTAATTTAAAAAATCCAATTATATAAAATATGCGTTCATTGGTAAAAGTAAAAAAGTTCACTTTGCAACCAATTTACTCGTATGAGTTTTACATTTTTCACCTAGGAAGGCAAATCAAATATCATCAAAGGAAAATTTTACACATGTTGAGTCACTTTATATTTTTTGCATGAAATCGTAAAATAATTGAAATAAAAACTCATTCGTAAAACTCATGAGTTTATTACATTTATGTAGTTGTGAAAAAAATTTTTCATGCGGTTAATTAAATGTTGAAAAAAGAAGAGTACTCGGAAAATTTGATATTGACGGAGAGGCAAAAACTTTAATGTGGTTTTAATTTTTACAATCATATATGAGTATTGCATTTCATACATACTCTAGTTATGCAGCGTAGCAAAAAAGTAATTTAACACGAATAATTTAAATCGCAATTGACATTTTCAGTTTGTAATTTGATAAGTCAATAAATATTTGCATAAAACAAAAGTTGTAGCTTATTCGACAAATGCTCAAATAAAACCAAAACTTTTCTAATGATTTAACCCAAAGAAAGGCCAATTAGACCATTTTCCTAATTAAATAGTAATAAGAAAACCTTTGTACAAGCTAATTTGATTTTCTTAAAGACAAATCAAAGTAATTACCACACTTGACAAACATAACCCTTCGATTTTTCCAACTTCTTCATCTTTTTTTGCTTTGCTTACAAATGCAACAAATGTCTTTAAATTTTCATATTCATATCATAAAGCGCTTGGTAACACATAAAAAATGGAGCAAAGTACCCGTCAGTTAAGCAGCAAAAAAGAAGCTTTCAACTGCATAGTAGCTAAACAGCGTTCACATATATATGAATAAAATATATCATGATGGCAGTTATGACAACATGAAATCATTTTCTTATGCTGTAAAAAATTTTCTTTGCTCTTAATGTTAAAATCTTATTTTATGTCTTTGAGTTTTTTACGCGCCTAAGTGTTTGTTGTGATAATAAAAAGCTTTTTTCGGCAAAAATAACAAGAATAAAAGTTCCTTTTTTCGACATCTTCCTCGTGGCCTATAAACAACGTACAATTTAACTTTCTCATTCTTGAACGAGTCGAATGAATTGAGGCAAGGTATGATTGGCACTCAGGATGTACATACGTACTTGAGAGTAGCTCATTTTTCTCGTATTGGATACAAGGAAGGTTGTTAAATTTTCTATTTGAGATATAAACATTCTTCGTTTTGTTGTTTTAGTATCAAATTGAGCTTAAAGCATTAAATGAAAGTATGCAAGTGAGCGTGCAAAGGAAAGACAAGAAATATGAATATATTGTATGCTTTTGATACTGTCATAGAGATAAGCTTGAAATGCTACACAAATTTTACTTCTCTCATATCTAAAATAATATGAGAGAAAGAAAACAAAATTGAGGTAGTAATAAAAATTCTTACCAGCATTTTCTTCAGTTCATGTGCGTGTGCTCATATGATTTTCACAAATGTGATTATTTGAAGGTGATTGGACAAACATTGCCTTTGGCTTTATTCAATTTTTCATTTTTACCACATTCAGCTAATAATAACAATAATAATGTTATTTTGACTCAATAGATATTAGCATTTTAGCTTTTTCTCTTCCTTTATTGGAAATATAACCCAATAACCATACTCATGCATGCGTTTGTTTTTGTCTGTTATTATTGATTTTTCGATTAGATCTGCACGGTGGTATCATATAAGTGGAAGACAGAAGACTCAAACAATAAATTTCTAACAAATGCATGAGCTTTAAAAAGATTTTTATTTTAGAATTTTGTACTATTTTCGTCTAGCATAGAGATGACAATTTAAAAAGCTTTAAGGCTTCTCTTTCATTCTATTGTTGAAAAATAACGCAATTTTGTATGGGTCGAGTTTTATTGAAAAAATATTTTCATTCTATCTTATGTTCCTTAGAGAAAAGAGTTCATTGAGTCAATATTTGAGAGAAAGAAAAAATTTATTGACAGGAAAAATGAAATTATGTCTATCATGAAATCAATATATAGGAAAGAAAAAGAGTTTGTCGAGAGATTTGTAATATTTCTTTCTCTTATTTCACCATAAAAGAGGATGAGTGACATTGATAGAAGACTGTTTAACAAAAAAAAAGTGCCTTTTTTGATTTTTCTTTTAGAAATCTCTTTTTGAATGATGATGAATAGTCCCTCATGCTAAAGTAAAGTAATAAAAAGTAAGCAAAGATTGAGAAGAAGAAAAAATTATTAGAAATGAATTTTTGCTTTTGAGGAAAGTTATTTGCAGGATGAAAATTTTTTCCAAGAAAATTCATTAAAGAAAGAAATATGAAAATCTTGGTGGTTTCACTGGAAATTTTGACAGTTAAAATTTCAATTTTTAATGTGATTTTCACAGCCTTTTCGAAAAGGTTTTGAATTTTCGATATTCGTTTTCGAAAATAATTTTTGAATAAAAACAAAATAATTTAATTTTTAAGCTGAAATATTGTGAAGTAAAGTCTGTATCAGTTTGAAATAATCTCTTTTATATCGAAGAACATTTATAATTAATTAAATGATATTATTTGAGCTTTTTGTTAACGAACTTTTTAAAGTTTGAAATTTTTTTTTCAAAAGAAAGTCCGTAACGGTTGTGTGAAATTACCAAGATGAAAATCATTTTCATCTTGTGCCTATTTACATTTACTTTATAATAAAAGAGCAAAAATCAACAAAAGGATTTTTGTTCATAGTAAAAATTTCAATATACAGAATCAAATCAATTTTACAGGTTTTTTTTTTTATTTTTTTAGCTTGCTTGGCTTTTTTTTCGGAATGATGCTGTCGAGTAATCAATTGATTGGTTTTGAGCTATTTTTTTGAAAAGATACAGCCTTGAGGTATCTCTTTATAAATTCAATTTCCAATAGAATATTTATGATAGCATTTTCCAGATGCAAACTTGAGCAACTTTTTCAATAAATATTGAATTTCTCTCTCCTTCATAGTTCATTTCAAACAGAAATATTGAATTTTATTTCATTATAAATTGAAACGTTGACAAAAAGTCAAACAAGTATACGATTTCAATTACAACGACCGGTAATGAGTAATCAATAGCACTAAATTGATTCTAATATTTTTGATTTATTACATAGCATTAGAGAAGGACTAAAACGTGTTTGAACAAAATAATAAAGGACTTATTGACCCAAATAACAATTTTTGTATTGATGATAAAGTAATGTTTCAGGAGCAGTTGTTTTTGCTTAATTTCACACGAGAGCAATCGAAATGAAAATAATCCGATTGCTCTTTACGTTGAAATAAAATTTTAGTAGCAATTCTAGAGCACATTATATTTTATTTCACCATATGAGTATGAGATTTAACCAATAATAAATGTTTGATTCACGCAATGTTTTAGCTCTTTCACAACATGAGTAAAAACAACATCTTCACTAACCCTTTTGCATTTTCTCTCTTCTTAAGCATTATTATTATAGCTTTTAGCTAGATTTAAAAATAATTTAAGTACGAATACCTCTTTAAATGGCGATTCCAATGACTATTTGATTTTCCATATATGTGAACACTGACGTAATTTTTTTTTCATGTGCTAATGGCTTTAGTGAGTCAATGAACCGAAAGTGATTTGTTTGGCTTTTAATAGAAATCCGATTTAATATTCTAATAATTACAATAGTGAAGCTCCAAATTATACTTCTTTTTCTTAATAATTTGTACTTCTCAAACGAAGTGGAGGAAGCAGGCATTGTGCCTGAATAATTCGAAAAATTTCTCTTGCTTTGACAATCTATTGTTATTTTATTTTTGAAGTTTGAGGTCAAAAATTTTAAGGTATTACATCGAATTATGACAATATTGTAAACATATTAAGATTAATGATAATCTCAATAGTTTAACCTGGTATGGGTGGGAACAAAATCCTTTAACGCTTATTAATAATTTATTCTTCTTTTCTCCATTTTGCTTTATGTATTCATTCATAAAAGGCTATTCAATTATTTCCTATTTAGTGTGTACATTCAAATATAGAAGGTTTTTAATGACAATGACGATAATAATAATTATAAAAATAATGCGAAGAAAAGCGTCTTATGTATACGTGGAAGTGTAGATGATGAAAGTCATATTATTAAATAACAATAATATATTAATAAGCTTGAATGAAATGAGCAACAATAAGGAGAGAGCGAGCAATATATAGCATACATCGACTGCTTTCGAAGTTGGAAAATCGATAAATTGACCCGATAATGTCTACCTTTTCTCTGAACATACACACACACAACTGGCCCATAGAGAAAATGAGGACATAAAAGCGACTCTATTACATTGGTAACCCTTAATTTGACAGAGAAAGCCTTTTTTTACTCGTTTCTGTCCCAACTCATTTTATGTGGACACATGTGAATTGGTTCTTCTTATAAATATTTGCTTAACATGGCAAATTGCTGCCTTTATGCGCTCTCGATGATATGGAGTTTAATACAATGATGATAATAATAATTTTGATTGAAACATTTCAATGCGAATTTTCTCACTGGCTGTCGAAAATGATTTATCGTTACCAACAGTCAATCATATTTAATAGCGTGATATATCAAATTACAGTCAACTCTCCTTGATATTTTCATTAAAGCAAGAAAGAAAGACCTCCCTCTTTGCCTTTCCTTGCCACAACTACAAAATACATATGTTATATCTGATGAAATCATTAACAAATGAAGGAAATAAAAGTTTTATAAAATGTCTTCAATTAATATTCACCTCATGCTTAAATTCATAAACTATACTCTTTCTTTTTCTTTTTATTTGATTATTATTAACGGTGTTTTCTTTCCTACAAAGTGAATTATCGCCCATGTCTATAAAAGAATGGCTCGAATAAACATAATCGGCAATGGATCTTTTGATTGAATAACAATATTAACTGTTAGTTTGCGTGATGTGGATTGAAGCATAGTGCCATGATTGAATATGTGTTTAGGACTCGTCACTGTGTGTCGATTAATAAAGTGTCGATTTTTATTGTGACTGTAAATTTTCATGTCTGATGAACAGTCAATTGTCAAATGTCGTGTCCACAACGAATGTTTATTGAAGAAATTACACAGTAGTCATTTATAAATCGCAAATGTTCTTTTTTTAAGTCCACCCACAAACGTGAAGTGTGATTGGGTTGATGCAATTTACTTCTTTACGACAATTTGTTTCAATATGTAATGTTTTTGATTCTTTGTATTTTTGCGTGTTACGATCCAAAACTCATTAAAATCAATTTTTTACTTCCATTGCTCCTCTGCAATCCTACATTTAATTGTCATTGTGACAAGACCACACATTGTACACAATAAGAGCTCTCAACACTTTATTTTATGTAAATGTCAGGTAAATAGAGAAAAATTTTGTATATTTGCATTCCACACCCTTAAACAAAAATAAAAAAAAAGTGAACAACAAACAAACCAAATACATTTAGTCAATTCAAAAACTTTTTCTCTACGCTCTGTTATTCTATCTTTCAAACGATAACACCGAAAGAACTCTTTAAAATATGAAATTTCACTTTGTTATCTGTTTTGATGAGTCGCATTGTTGTTTACTTCATGTTATTACGTATTGTAGATATAAATGCTCTCGCAAACAGTCGTTAGAATTACGCTACGTAGAGTTAAAAACGACAAACTTTTCAAATGTTTTTCTTCTTATTTTTTTTATCAAAAGAAGGAAAAGGATTTTGGAAAAAAAATTACGTATTTTTATTTTCATAAACACTTGTATGTTTCTCTTTTGCACCATAAAAGCTTATGAATGTCATTGTTCATGAGTTTACATATTTTATACTTAAATGCTTGAATGACTCTTTACATTTAAATTTATTCCATATCAATAGAAATGCATAAAATTTCATTTATTCAAATTTCTCACATGAATGCATACATGCTTCAAGAGCAAGTATCATTAACGTGCAGAGGAGTGCATTATGAGACTTGATATCAAATTTCATATAATAAATATAAAATAAGTGCTTTTGTCAATTATTAGTTACAGTAGCATGCCATCCAAATGTATAATATATTCAACAAAATTAGTCAAAAGTGAAAGTAGCATAAGCATAATCTCTTCATATATTTGTCATAATTCTCACAATCAACTGAAGTAAGCAGAAAGAAAGAAAAACCTTTTCACCTTTTTTGCATTTCAATCGGTGTGTTGAGTTTCAAAAGTTTGTATTGTAATGCACATGAGCTCGTGGGTGTTGAATGGAAATTTAACTCTCAACAGCGCTTTTGTTATTTTATTGTGACATATTTTATTCACTACTATTCAGCGTATTATAGATAAAAGAGAAAGATACATGCTCATTCTAATGAACTAAACATTTGAGTAATATGAGATTTTAGAACATCAACAAGTTTCATGATGTGTGCTTAATTGCTTAGTCTTCAAAATCTTTTTATCATCACGTTTCAAGTGAGAGAGAAAGGTGAAGATAAAAATTATCATTATCACATTTTGCACGTGAGTATTACATGCATTTCTCTCATCTGTCATTGCAAGTAGATGCTGCACTTGAATACTGAATAAATGTGTGTCATTACGAGATTATTTTTACATGCAATTTAAATTGCAAAAATAAACCGATGTGACTGAGCGGTGTCTAATTAAAAGCTTCAATTTAGTCTAATTTTTAAGTCTTTCTTTATATAGCATTTTCAACTAAAAAATATTTCGCATATACGTTTTAAAATTCAAAATACCGTAAAAGAATCTTAATTGAAAATGTCATTGATTGACTACCTTGCACAACTTAGTCACTATGTGTGGGCGCTTTCTTTGAATGAAACTAAAAGAAACATTTCAAATTCTCTCTCATCGTGCAAAAAGCATTGGATTAGAAAAGAGGAAAAAAGTATTCCCAATGGTTTGCTCGTAATTATAATTTTCATTCTACATCAGCAATTGTTTTTTGCACTTTTTTCCTTTTAATATTTGCTTTTACCTTTTAGCACCAATTTGTGAACTGAATACTGAATCCATTTCATTAATGAGAAAGCACAAGGCACTATGGAGCAGTAGCAGCGGCAACAGCAACAAAGAAAAGTGAGAAACATGGAATCATGAGACTGAAAGTTTTTTGTTCATTTTATGCGTTGAAAAAGCACTTAACAATTCATTACTAAGGTAACAGAGATGTAATTACGTAACCAGTGAGCGAAGAGAATAAGCAGAGAGTCGCTTTCTTTAACTTTAGATTATCGTTTAAATATTCTGACAACGGTAACATCGAGAATTATCGTTAAGCGTGCGGTTCGCATGAAATTATTTTTTTTGCATTTTCTTATTATTGTAAAATGTTTGAAGGGCGGGTTTCGCATTTTAATTTGTTTGCTCACATCTCACTCACTGAACTATTATGCAGTTATAATAGCAAAGTCATTCAACAATGGTAAACGGTAAGCAATGTTCTTTCGCTATAGTTTTATGGCCATGTCAACTTGTTGATTCACAATTCAACCTACATTGCTGCTTTTGTGACACAATGAAATTAGACATTTTTAGATATACACACATCATTGCTTAAATGAAGTTTGCGTTCAACTATGCAAATTAACTTCAATGCAATTGAAAACTTGTTGCATTCTTCTAAGGTATAAAATTTAAATAACCTTAGAGAACTTGAGACTTAATCAGTCACTGAATGCCATTAATCTCTCTTTTTAATTTCATTTCTCATTTAAATTTATAAACTTTCCTAACCTCATTCATAAATCTACACAATCATATTTACTCGTTACGGTTATTGTCGCAAATGTTTCAGTGTCATTTTGCTATCCTAAGCTTTCGCTTTGATTGAGGATTGTGGTTTTATGATATTTTCCTTTTTTCATTTGCTCTGTCTCTGTGTTGTTTCCTTCCCTATTTGAAAGGATTTCACAGCTCATCGCATATCTTTCTGTTTTTCTCTAACTCGACACACAGATGGTGACTAAAATGGTTTTAAATTTGCAGAGTGTAAAGTAATAGCATGAAAATTTATTTTATAACTCAAACACATTTCCTACAACCAACAACCACACATATAAAGCTACGGTAATAATCTTAATTTGACATTTTATGATTCAGTTGGAGTGATAATTTATACACTCAACTTAATCGTATTGCACTTTCCATGTCATGACAGTGTTATCATATTCAACGTCTTAAAAGAACAAGTACATCCGTGACACCGCTACCTGAAATAATTTTCATTGTTTTTATGCACTTTTCCGTTTCAATTGCATGTTATCGCATGACTATTGCACTTGATCATGAAATATCTCCTCAACTGGGAAATATATAACGGTAATGTTGATGATGAAGTATAAATTTGCTCTTAATTGTTGGAACGAAAGTGATATATGAGCACAAGAGATATTTTACTGTGACCTTCTCAGATCAGAGTTCATGATAGTTGACATTTAACAATGAAAAAAAAAGTTAATTTAAAATTCTCAAAAGTTCCTCTTTATTAGTGCAGTAATTGAAAAGTTTTTGATTTAATATAAACATTTTTTTTCCTAGAAATCTGTAGCTTCTTTTAAGTTTTAATTAGACTTTGATAAAAGAAAAAGTTCATCAAGATGAAATCAAGAGATGTAAAGACAAATTTCTTTCTAAATATTAATGAAATTTTAAGTAAGTAAGTAAAAAAGCTTTTTTTCATGAGAAAAAACTGTAAATAGAATTTGAAGAAACAGAAATTTTGTAAATGATGAAAATTCTAAGAATAAAAAAATTATCAAATTTTTAATTAAACTCTTACACAGAAGCGCTTTAAAACAAATATGCAAATGAATCAATTTCCATTCAAGCTTTTTTTCTCAACAAAACTTTAAGCTTTAAGGATAACATGGGCACCATTAAGCTTTATGTTCAGTTATTAAAAGACATGTACGTGTAGATTCAAATATCAAGTTTCATCGTCACTGATGTAAATATAAAAATTGATTTTTGATACATTTAACGTTACATTATGTCGAGAGAGGGAGAGAAGAGCGAAAAAATAACTTTCTAACGACACCGTTGTGATGGATATAATGGAAATTTATTCAAATTGAAGGGATGAAACATGAGGAACGTGCTGTTCGCGGTTAAGCGGAAAGCAATCGATAGGCAAACAACAAGTCTCGACTTTATGAGTAAGTGATTTGTTTGATACACCATAAATTTATTTAGCAAATATTTGTTTTTTGCGGTGCCGATCGATGTTTACACAACAGTTCGATAACTAAATTGAGAACATTTTTCTCGCATTGCTAATTATTATGACTGCAATGAGTCTTTTAAAGATTCTCAAACCAATTATATATGACGACGCATTTACAGAAATATGACACGATTGATTGAATTTTAATAAATTTTTCATTTTTAATGAGAACGGAAGAAAATCACTGTAGTGATAGATAAATTGCCTAAAGTTACATGAAATATTTGCTTTCCTCAAACAATTTGAAGATTATTAACTGTTCTTGAACGGAATTTTCTGAAAAAAATATTGAATGCTGTCATTCGATATTCAATTTGTAAAAAAATTCTACGGTCACGAAATTTCGTTAATGCTTGCACAAGTTCTCAATTTTTTCTATACAGAAAATAAAGAAATAATTGTAATCAAGATAATGGAGAATATCGATAAAAAACAGTAATGTTGATTAATTAGCTGCCATGAAATATTCAAAACCGTTTCTAATTGATTGATTTCTCTTAGAAAAACAAGAAGTAAAGTAAGTTAAAGCGAAATTAATTTTGGTATTATGACATACCGTTAGATGGGAAAGAAATCTTTTATATGTCACGATAAGTGAATTGTGAACTTGTACTTTACCATCATTATTACAACATATTCCCGCTGAGTCAATGTCAATTTCAACATTGCTGTTCGTTTTCTTAATAGGAACCTGGGCCAATCAATTTTGTTTGCACCTTGAGTCATGTAATTATTCAAAATGGTGTGTCGTGTAATTAATATAAAAGTGAAAATTAATGTGAGCGAGAGTATCAATCATTTTACATGCTCATGCTTCTCTCGCATGTATGTTACTGTCTAAATTAATCTTAACGAATTTTCGATTGTTACCGAAAACACTACAGTTACCGAGAAAAATCACTTAATTAAACTAATCAGTGAAATAAAAAAAAACTTAAATATTTATGAAATCAGATAATGTAACATGTAACTTTTTTTTAAAAGTTTTTTATCTTGTTCGAATTTTCTGATTTATTTAAGTATTTTTTCTCTCTTTCTTTTTGTTCAATAACAGCATCGAAAAATTTCGTTTTAGTAAAAAATTTATTGCTGATTCTGTACACAACAAAAAAGGAAATTTTTCTTACTTGATGGAATATCAACTTTTTGTGCGCGATTTTTGTTACATCACAATGAGCTTTGTAACTGACAATGTCATTTTGGTCTTTTTATTTTACTCTTGCAAAATTAATAAAATAAATTTTTTCGAAGCAAATTTTCGATCACGTAGCAAAAGCATAAAAACTTGACATGATCGCTTTTAATTTGAATTAACTCTCAACATTATTGATTGTATTGAATTGAATTTTGAATGACGTTTTTAATTAATTATCAATCACAAATATATTTCCTTTCACTCTTTCGAGTTGATATTTCGCTATATTTTATGCATATTCTTATCATGAAAAAGAAAGAAGTAAGGTTTATTGTATTTATCTCTCGAGACTTTGTTGACATTTGTAAGTGAAAGCATTCTAAATGTAAAGAAAAGACATGAAGATAATTTGAATATGCTCAGAGCAAATTCAGGTTTCCTTTTGTTTTTCTTTTTTTGCTCATTATGTGTGTTTGAAAATTCTTTTTGGTTGTAAAATGTAGTCTTTTTTAGGTATGTATGAAAGATTGCTTAAGCATTCGTGCGTCATTTGAATGAAATGTCATGACTCAACGACATTTTTGAGTACATAAAAAAAGGAAATACAGCCCACTCAACTCATCCAGAGATAAAACAGAATATATATCGTCATGGAACATTAGAGAAGAGCACTGATTAGCACACGTGATTGCAATATTAAACATTCATCACCCTCTCGAATTCTTTCACTACTAACAACCATAGAAAATGTGATTGATGAATTTCATGTGTTATGAATTGATTATTTGACATGAATAGAGAAGCTGCTGCTCATTAAAGATTATTAAAAGCACATCATTAGAGCTGTCAATGCGTTTTTAATATTATTATATTATAGGTAGGTTACATATTTTTATTGTATGCGAAGTTCAAGATTGAAATGAGGTATGTTATTACTGTTGCTGCTGCTGCTTTATAGAGTATGTATGTTAACTATAGGAACTGATTTGCTAAACAATATTTACCGTAATGCAAAAATAAATTCAGGAAATAACCTCAATTTAATTTAACGAAATTATTGAATGTCAATTTTTGTTCTTTTCTCTTCTTATTATAATCTTTTTACAATTGAAAATTCTTGAATTTTAAAACATTTTTTGCTTAGATCAATGACCTTTTCCTCGTCATTTTTTTACAATATCCTATAAAAACTTTCTTTTTCATTCATCTGTCGTACTTTTGCAGACATTTCAATTCACTCTTGAATTATCAATTATCTGGAATTTCAAGTACTAATTGAATTTAATACTAATAGAAAGGCAAATAAGCTAATTTTCTTTAAAAAAGAACTTGCTTCTAACAATGTATGTTTCTCTTAATAATTCCGTCTATTCGCTCTTGATCTCTCTTTCAATTATTTATTTAGTCGTCTTTCAATTGTTGTTCATATATGTACACTGTACATACTTCAGATAATACAACTACTGCTGCTCATACACAATATGTTAATCGAAACGACAGCCATGGCATTAACACAAATCTAACGCTACTGGAATTACTTCTATCGCTACTACTTCTTCCAATATTTTACGTTTTCTCTTCGAGAACATCATACGGTAGCAACAGAAGCATATAGTTAAAAGTTGAAAGGAAAGAATCTTTTCATTTGAGTTGATGTCTGCTGCAACAGTAACATCAAAAATGAAGAAATTTATTTTCATGAAAAATTAATTTTTGGATAAAGCTCTCGCTCGTAATATTACGTAGTAACGAGAATGACGGTTGGGCAGGAGCGAGAAAAGGTTTCAATTTTATTTTTGGATTGGATGTCTTGTAGCTTTTTTCATACCATCAAAATTTATTCTCGTGTTCTTTTATTGTTCTTTCGACTCTGTCAAAAAAGAAGTCTTCTATCATTGTGTTGCTTGTTGCTTAAAACAACAACAATCCATATATAACATGCACACAGCCGTCGAGAACAAAACTGGTTATATTGTTACCGAAAAATTTATGCTTTTTCTTCACCCGCTTTAAATTCCCTTTCTTTCAGATCTCGTTTATGTATGCTAACTGCGGCGTTTTGTTATATTTTGCTCGCTTGCTGCTGTGTATTTATCGCTCTATATAAAGTAGTCTAGTGGAAAGAAGAGGGAACATGCTCTAGGTCGGACATTCAATTAATTTATTCATAAGCTCTCTTTTGTTTAAATTTAAATAGTTATGAAACAAACCATCATCACAATGAATGCGAAAAATTATTCTTTCACTCTCGCAGTTGGAAACTATTCTCGCTATTTTTTCAATTAATCGTACTTTCTATCTAAATTTAACTCCTAACACTGTTTTAAAATGTTTCTGTAGAATTTTGATTGATTGAAAGAAAGAGACCAGAAATAAATGAACTAAAGATAAGATAAATTGAATAGCACCTGATAAGGTAGTGAGATTCAAAACATTTCAATCTCAAGATAAAGCTCATTATTGTCACATACATACGGTCTCATACGATGAGTGACATGTAATAAAAACAACACGAGAGTGACATGAAGCAATTTTCTCATTTTGAAAGAGACACATATGGCAAATTGATGGGCTAATTTGTAAAATTATGGAGATAGAATCTGTTCAATTGCCATCTAATGATTATAAATTAAGCAATTATAAGTGAAACGAAAGAAACCGTGTTGCAACTTTACTCGACTATTGAGCTTTAATTTATGACCAAAGCAAGAATGAGTCATAGCTACAGAAACTCCTTCTTCATTAAATATTTGCGCTTTCAATCTCATTAAAATAAAGTGTATATAGTAAAACACAGCGCTCACAAATAAGTTGGAAATGTCATGAACCTTATGGTGTTTATAGAGTGACTGTTGCTACTTACAAACTTTTTTCGAGGGACAAGTTAATAATTTTCTCTTTTTTTGCCACAGCAAAAGTATTTATTATATGTAGTCTACAAAACTCCCATAAAGCATTATTTGCGTGTATATTTGCTATTTTTCCTTTAACATTTTCCAGCCACTAAGCGTGTTGAGCTATTTAATTATTTACGGGTGTTTTAAATTTTTCATTATTGTCATGAAACTGGAAAATGGTATTAAATATTTTACTTTTAACACGAACGACACTCGCAATCAAGATCAATCTGCAATCGATCAATCAAATTTAAAGTTTTTCAGATGAAACAAAACAAGTTTGCATTTTGCTTACAAAATCGTGTTGTAAACTAATCTTTCTCTCAACTTTTTTGTTGTTGATTAATAGTGATTCTGTTTTCGATGCGGGAGAGAAGCCAAATTAAATTAACCACAAAATCCAACTCGCGAGTGACTCAATCTGACTAAAAGGTAAATTTTCTGGAACAATTCATGACATGTTATGCGGTGTTTCGATACCAAATTTTTCAATAGATTTTGAAATCATATTAGATTTGCTACCGCTTCTATGGTTGCTATAAATAAATTTTGAGAGCATGCATATGCCTTTTTTTGCTTTATCCATTCATCCCGTAATATCAAAGTTCAGTAATCTAGTAACCTGCATTATGTGTGCTACCATTATTTCTTTTTTTTTTCTGCCTTAAATTCAGTTTTATTCCACGTCTACAGAGAGAATTATCTGTTTACTTTTAATTTTTTTTCTTCTCCAATATTATATTTCGCAACAGTCATCGCAAGTTGTTGCTAAATTTGTATGTATGTTGACTTTATAATATGAGTAAGAGACTTGCATTTGTGAGTCACATTTTTTGTGTTAAAAGAAATGAATATAAAACTATTGAGAATCAACTACAACACGGGAGATTGTTTATATTTAAAAAAAACGTTATGTAAATAGGAATCTGTGAAGTCATTTAATTAAAACAATTGAGCTCCATGAAAGACTAAAAATTCCGCTGGTAAAGAATTACTTAGTTAAGCTCAAATACAATTTTGAAAATAGATTAATTCCTCCACCTTATTAGGTTGCATACCTAAATATTTACACCAATGTTATGTAAAAATAAGCAGTTTTTGTAGAAATGATCTTTCTCTCTGATCAAAGCTCAAATGTAAACAACAATCAAATGTAAACAAAGTTTAATAAAAAACACTATTATATTTTATAAACACGAAAAAAAAAGAAGTCATTTAATTGATTCTCAATAAGTGCACATGACAATCACTTTTATTTACTTAATTCGTTAAGTATTTGGAACAATCGTGATGACACTGAGATCAGCAAAGCTAATAAATGAGTACCATTTTATTGCCCAATTTTAATGAACTTTATGCAGACAATTATGAGAAATTGGATTTATTTTAAATAAAATGCAAGGTTAAAATAACGGCAAAGCAAGATGATCGAGACAATGGTAAATGTGAATTTATATTGAAATTTTCGCAACTTAAACGAATATTTACCATTAATCTTCTCGAAAAGCATAATGCAATTTTTAAGAGCAAAAGAAAATGAGTTTAAGATTTAAATGCGAACAAAAAACTTCATTTATCTTCATGACTTTAATCAATTTATCTGTCTCGACACTAAATCAGCATTATACAACATTTTATTTAATCTTATAAGAATTTTGTCATTTTAATTAGAATATTTCGTATTAATAAGATAAACAGGTATGTCAAAATTTTTTTTGCTTTTATCATCTTGTAAATAAGTTTCATCATTGACGTTGTTGAACAAAACGAGATTAAATATGTAGCTTATAAAAATAACTTGAAAAAATATTTCAAGGATGGTAAAAAAGCGAGAATCTTTTTGAATAGCAAATAAAAATCAATTCAATAAATTACATTAACAGATCTCAATGAATCGATTGCGAGTTGAGATCGTTTCAATAGCGAGACAAACTGATTGCATTTAAAGATTGCGTTGGAATTATATACTAGTAAGATTTAATCTTGCGTCTCGCATCATAGTCAAATATGGGACAATGAAAGAGAGAAGGAAAAAAAAACCTACAAAAATATAAACCCACAGCAACAATAACACACATCAAGCAAACGTTTTCATTTATTCATTTTTTTGTGTTCTTTTCTCTTCAAATTCTAAGCGAGTCATATATCTTGATTTATTTACACACATTCATAAAATTTCTCTTTCACACTCAACTAAATTTCTTAGTACTAGGGAGAAAGAGAAAGAGAGAGAGAGAACCTTTAAGATATGACTAGACATTAAGAATATTAAATAGCTCACAGGGTAGAATTCTTAATGACTCTTGTGGAAACCCTCATTATCATAATATTCACTCTCTCATCACAGCTCCAAGTGCACAAAAGATTCACGTTCATTGAATAGAAATGGATGGAATTTTTTATTGTGTTTTATTTAAATACGGCAAATTATTTGCAAAAAGAGTAATTAAAATCTAATTAAGAAGGAAAAATATTTGACTAACCTTCACTTTATAAAGAATAAAATTTCTTTAAAAATTCGCACTGATGTTGTTATTCAATTGCTTTTACTCTTTCACTTAATTAATTTCTTTCTCTTTCTCTCTTATACACTTCTTCACATTTCCATTCGTTCTTTCTTTTGCAAGTAAATGATGGAAGGTAAAAAAAATTGAAAGTTTTTCTTATTCACCAATTAAATTCTCTTCTTAATATTCTTTATTTCTTTTTTGAATTGTATTTAAAACTTTTTTTTTGCTATTATTTTTAAGATTTTTTTTCTTCTACTCTGCCTTATTTCATTTTATTATTCTACACACATACACCACAAAAGTAATAAGACATAAAAAAACTTATTTTTTTTTCTTTCTTCCTTTTATCTCCGTTTTTGGTAAATTCTCGGCTTTCAAAAACTGTTCGATAAGTTTAAGAAAAAATTTATTCACTTTGATCTTTGAGAAATAAATAATGTATTTAACTAATTAATTTCTGTTCGTTCGTAGTTATCTAAATACGTGTTCGTTTCGTTTGATAATAATTAAACTGCTACAGCTTTAAAGAATATTTTTTTATTTCGTTCGTATCGAAAATTAATGAAATTTACAACCGCTCTGAGCCCAATAACGAATTGAAATGAAACATTCGTTGTGTGTTAAAGTTTTTTTTTCTTCTCCTCTTTCTCTCTCTCTTATTTGCTCTCTCGCAGAGTTGAATGTAAGAAAACTTATTTCATAGCAATAACATTGCAGGCTTGCTTACATGTTGTGATGTTTTCTCATAATGTTTTTTACCTGTTGTTTCTCACATTTCTACCTTTCCGACCGCTTGTCTCTATTGCTTTTTTTTTTCAATAAATGGTTTACCATTCTACAGGTTGCTTTATTGTTTGCTTGTGCATTTGTTGCGCTTTTCGTTTTTTATTCGATTTCGTTTGTTGAATTGGAATGAGTTATAGTTACAAGCTGCACAGACATTTTTTTCTTTTGGCACTTTATTGGAGCTTTTTTGCTAGCTTAAAAGCTTAATTTTTAAAATCTCACTTTACCACATTGTATGGAAAATATAACTTTTTTCATACATTTATAAATGCAATTCACGATGGAAAAGTTTTCATTTCAAATTGATTTATTTCTTTCTTTATGTGAAAAAAAAGTTTTTAATTCTTTGAATTTACATATTTGACATAAAAAATTTAATTCTTTTAGAAAAAGAAAAATATTGTCAGCAGGAGCAAAAATAAAAAGTCGCCAGCCAGACAGACAGGAGAAAAAAATTGTTGCACAAACTCAGGATGCTTATAAAATGAAAATGAGGACATTGAGAATAATATTATTAGTTTACCAGCATGTGCAAAGATAGAAAATGAATGAGGATGATAAGCATGAGAAAGTTTTGCACTCACAATCTAATATTGAAATATTAGTTCCAGTTTATCATGTGCTTTATGCTTTTTACGACACTTTTATAGACAAAACTTTTGATCATAGATTAGAATTGACTTTTGCATCTCACTTAGCAAGATGTTGTTAAAGTACTTTCCCTGATAAGTTCATAGGTCATAAATAAATCTTTGACAGTTATCATCAACGAGCAAACTTTATTTTCTCTTCTTCTCCTCACATTTTCACATCAATAAAAATGACTCGTCATTTTATGTGCTTTAATTAAAATTTAATCTCATCATTATGCTTCATCAACTTTCTCATTCAGGACAAGCACTATTATGAACGACTTTTATTTTTAATACATTCACATAAACATTAAAAAGGCAAGCCATGGTCATTAAATTTTAACCCTTTTCTCTCATTCAGTCAAGCCCAAAAATGTTTTTCTCGTATTTCTTCGTCATCAATCCAAGGATTTTCATTCGTGAAACTCATAAATTATTTTGGATTTTCCTTTTGCTTTCATTAAATTCAAGTGAATTTTTCCTTAGTTAACAAGCAGCAGCTTCTCCTTTCAAAATACATTTTTGACAGTTAAAAAGGTAGAATAACATTAAAGTCGAGGATTGTCATTCTAGATAGTGGACTTCAAGAATAGAAATTAAATTAATTTCATCATTTATTATTAAGAAGAATAATTCTGTTTACACTTCAACAATCGTCAGCAATGTTCTTGATTAAGTCTTTCCGCTACCACTCACTGATTCTTTATTCTATTTCCACTTCACAATTGTGTAGAAAAGAAGAAAAAAAAAATCAATTGGCAAAATAGGAGGATGGAAGGAATCTAGAGCATTTACTTTTATATGTGCAGTAGAAGAGAAGCTACCTATATTGGTAATTTTTCATTTCCGTTTTATTATGAATTGTGGAATTTTTTTAATTTTCCACATTTAATTTTTAATGAGTTATTGTGACTCATTTTAATTTTAACAATAAATGGTTGTCATGTCATAAATTAAAGATAAATTTATTGTGGTATTAACACAAATCCTCGTTCATGCTCGTAAAATGAGAAAAAAATAGAAAAATCAATATTTTAGAAAATAAATTAAAATTTGCATAGTAAAAAATCAGTAGAATTAACCATCAATGACGTGTTAAAAGCGCATTTTTCCTATAATAAATTAATACTTTAAAAATTAAAGTAATTCCGACAGAATTTGATCTCAAAATTTGTTAAAAAGTACTTTATATGTAATTTTGAAACTTTAAAGATCCTAAGACATTTTAACCTCAAATCAATTTTTGACATGTTTTTGGTATGTGACAATTTTCGCATGTAATATTTAATATGCGGTATGTCTCATTTTGTAACATACCGGATGTAATTTCGCATGTCGTATGTATACTCGCATAGAAACATCATTTACTCTACCACTATAGATCGGCATGTAACTTGATGTATGTTATTTCGTTACACAGATATCATTGTCAGAAGCAAAAAATTAGTGCAAAGAACTTGACAAAAATCCGTTTTGACAAAGTATAGTTAGGGAGACAAACGGAAGGACGTATATTAGCGTCTTTTTCCATTTAGAAAGAAAAATGCGCGTAATAAATTGAATTGAATAAAGAAGAGAATGCAGAGATTGAAAACAAATTTATTGAGCTGAGTTATGTGTCGTTAGCTTTGAAATTTATTTGACTTTTTCTATGCATAACTCGATTTCTGCTTCAGGTGTACCTTTCACACACATTGAAGTATGTTATGGAAAAATAAAGAATTCGAAAAGACATCAATTCTTTTTGTATTGCTACAAATAGCAATTTGTTTTAAATTGGATTCTAAAGAAAAAGTGAGATGCACGAATATCGTATTGACATGTTGCTTTTTGCTTCTTTATTCACTTTATGATTCAACTGAATACTTGTTACACATCAATTCACCAAAATTTGAGTTTTTCTTCATCATTTTTCCTTTCATTTAAACTTTTTATATTGCCATCACTTAACATGACATACCTTTCAGTGTCATTATCATCAAAATAAAAAGACATTGAAGCATTCACGTAAAAAAATCTATTTCTATTTTTTTTTTTGATAAATGTGAGAATAAATAGAGAGCAATATGTGACAGTAATATCTTATGTATTAAAGAAAGAAGCATGATATTCATTTTTATATCTAAATATCATATTATCTCACGATTGAGAAGATTAGTATCGATATTGAGGAAAAATGATATTTTGGTTAAGAGAAAAAGCTTTCGTTATGATACAGCTAACAAGCACATTTAATCTAAATTATGTCATAAATGTTCAACAGGGCAGACAGATATATGCGAGAACATGACATGAAAATAAATTTGCATTGAGGTTTACACCCCTCTAATATCTATATTTGCTGATGTTTGTGTCATTGTTGTATGTTGTTGTTGTTACTTGAATATCGATTTTTCATCGCTTATTATAATACCAATTATATTTTCTTCCTGCTCTTCTATGTTTAAGCTTGTTAAAACTAATTACACATGTTTTTCTCATTATTTACATTGTTTGCAAAGTGTTGAGTTCTCACAAGTTGATGATTACAGTTAGAGTTAGTATCATGTATGATTTAAATTGTTCAATAAATCATAGTCAAGTAAAGAGAAAATTTGATTGATTTTTGATGGAATATAAACGTTATTAATGTTTATTTATAAATTTATATCATAAATGTCAATTGAAATCGAATTATTTGAAGCAGATGAACATGAAAACAATAAAAATATGCCAATTTCTCTGTATAATAAATGTTTTCTATTAAAAGCTATTAAAGACCTGTCTGTCACCTTCATAGGTAGTTAACTATTTTTAAATAAGCGTGCAAAGCTTTTTCATGTGAATAAAAACAGAGAATTGACATATGCATTCAATTAACACTACGAAGAACATCACAAAAATTCAATTTTCCAATCTTTTTAAACCAATTCATTTGTTTGCAGTTTTCACATAAACTGGTATTTTTCTTGTTTTTTTGTGGACAAAGGTAGAAACAAAACATAGATTTTTCAATTGATGCACAAACAGGCACTCAAAATCAAAACAAAAATGCCAAAACATGAGTTTCAGAGTAGATCAATGTCTAAAAATGACCGTACTTACATGATTCGAGCTGAATCGCGTTGACGTATGCTTTCATCACGACTCAAAACGTCTAGAATGATTGTGCGTTCATGATCGGAGAGATTCTCGAGCACCTTGCTGGTTTGAATGGCTAAATCGGGACCCAAGGCATTGAGTGAGTCGTCATTGATATTATTGTTGTTATACATTTGGCTACTATCGGTTGTTGTGACCACAGTTGAAATTGTATTGTTCTGAACATCGATATTTTGTGGATGTCGTTGAACAGCATTCGATTGTGCGATAACTGAATTGCTTGGGGTCGGTGGCAAGCGTGCTCTTTGCTGATTTGACATTTTTTATTACTTGTAAAAAAATGACGAAAAATCTTTTTTTTACTGTGACCTTTTTCTTCTTTCGTTCGCTCGCTTGTTGTTTATGTAGTGTATAAATATATCCTGCAGAGACATTGTAAATGAAAAACATTATCATTGAGTTTATTAAATTTCAATGTTGACATTTTTTTTATTTTTATGAACATCATTCATCATCAATCTACTGAATATTCTTATGCATCTACTCATGTTCTTATTGTATTTAGAATATTTTTTTTTTTTATCAAAACTCCAACTATACGATTGGGCTTTTGAATTTTTTCACATCATTTCTTTTATATGACAATAATAAAACCTAATCTGTTTATGCAACCCACAAGTTGTTGCTTATAAGAAGCCTATGCAAAAGAGAATGAATGTTTATTGTTGTTGTTCTACTTATTTTTTATATCTTATTGAGGCATAAGAGAAGGATTTAAATAAAACAATATTTGAGAGGCATAAAAGTTGATACATTGCTTAAGGATAAAGCTTTAAAAAAGCTTAATATACATTGAATACAATTTAAAAAGTATCAAGAGAAAATTTTTAAAATTTACCCTCATAATAACAGCCGTCCTTATATTCGAACAAAATTCAAAATTTTTGGTAAATTTAAAAATTTCCTTTTTAACCGTCATTTTGTTCAAAATTTTTCAAAAATTCTTATTTTTAACGTATTTTTCAAAAGAGCTCTTATTTTCAAACAAAAGTCGGAAAAATCCAGGGGTGGACACTCCATAAATTTGTATGATTTTTCGTGATTTTTAATAATTTTTAGGATTTTTTGTGATTATTTATGATTATTTGGGATGATTTTCCCGGAAATTTCGAAATTTTTGGGAAAATCGATGCCTGTTTTACGATTGTTTCTGATAGAGAAATGAAATATGAGGAAAATAGTACAAAAATTAGAGCTCTAGACCATATGATTCACGAGTTACGACCAAAAAACTGAAATTTAATTTCATGATTTTTTGAAAATTTTACTCATTGAAACATCATGCTCTAACTTGGTCAAAACAAAAGCTTTTGAGCTGAAACTTGTTTTAAATTAAAGCTAGAGCTTGAAAAAAGATTTTGATACAGAGTTTGCAATGATTAAACTTGTCTAAGTGTTCGAAATTCAGTATTGAACAGGATTTCAAAAAGTATGATTATTTGTGATTT
>JACWBX010002417.1:21763-43649 GCA_014622435.1 Polypedilum pembai | reverse complement strand
ACTATATATGACTATATATAAGAGAGAGTGCAATTCTCTGATATATATGAATAGTTCAATGAATACAATTAGTATTATAACATGATCAAAATCTTGGTTTTTAACTAAAAAATGATAACTTTTTTGAAAATAATAGAAGTAAAATATATTAAATTCAGAAATATAAGACTTTTTCATTTTCAAAAAAAAATTGTTTTAATATTTAACAACTAAAAAAATTTCAATAAAATTTACTATGCGCATAGTATGCGCATACTATGCGAATACTAATTTGTTCGGTATGCGCATAGTATGCGCAGGTCTGCGCATACTTTCCAAACCCTAAAATTTCCTAATGTTTCCTTTACATTTTCATAAAATATTTAGAAACTCATTTTATTTAATATAAAACAAATTGAATTGATAAAAAATATGAAAATTGACTCTAATTAAACTAGTTTGAGATAGTATACGATCAAAGCTCTGCTTAATTTACAAATTTTTGAAGAAAATTCAATTTTCAATAGTGTCTTTGCCTTGTTTATAACTGAGGAATGTATTTACATTTTGCTTTCTTTCTTGCGATATGTGAATATCCATAACATGCACGTATATATAATCTGATATTTTAAGCCAAAAAAATGTTCTTCGTTCGCTCGTGATACATTTCGACACGAATAAGCTGGAATGAGATAGAGAGAAGACGAAAGGAGATGTCTTTATGATAACAAGCTTAAGATCAAGCACCGAATGAAAGCTTGATAAAAGCCACATTCCGGAAATGAGATTTTCATCACTGTTGAAAGCCAATTTTCTTCTCTTTCTTTTTATATACCACTCACTCTGACCGGAACATCTTCGGAAGGGAAAGTAAATCTAATTACGCTAATCTCATCTACGTTTATATTTTACTGTGTGTATGCCACAACTAAAATAGCCTTCAGAAAATTTTTTTTTCTGTCATCAGCCACGGGAGAGAAAAATTCACTTGAGCGATTTTTCTGGACAAAATCGATATCAATTTCATTGATTAAATTTTTTCTCCCTCTTCCTTCCTAGTCTTGGTCATGTTGTCGATAAATTTTATTCTCTCTATGTGCTTACACCTATATAAGCGTAGTCATGTTGACATATGAGTCTATAGAGAGAAAAAGCAAAAATTAAATACGAAGAATTGTGACAAAAGAATGAAATGTGAATCAATTGTGGTGTGCTTTTTTTATTGCATCAATATAAACAAGCTTTCTATGTTTAGAGAAAAGTAAGCTCTAAATTCATCTATCTATTTTTATTTATTTTATATATGTTGAACAACAATCGTTTACTCGTGTCTTAATACTTTTGCGATTTTGCTTGTTGGAATTAAATAAGAATCTTGGGAATTGTGTGATTTGTTGTGCAGAAATGAAACTTTTTCTTTTATTTCAATTTGGGTCGAGGACGAAAAGCGCATCGAATGCAGTTTTTCTCTACCTCATGCCTAGAAGGAAATAAACATTTGTCACAATAGAAATAGAGAAGAAGCAGACAATTGTGTGTACTTTATTTGCTACTAGAACTCTCTCTTTAACTTATCATTCGGATTTCATTTGAAATAAATGAAAATATTTATAAAGAAATTTTCTCCTTTCTCTAGCGACTATTATGTACATTATTCTCTTTCTCATTCCCTCATCTTGTCAAGTGAGTGTATTTCGACATGCTTCCGACATTCTTTATTCTATGCTCAACAAATAAGTAGATATTGTGTGTGTATGAATACAGTACACAAGACTTTTATTTTTTTCTTTTTATTATTAAATAAATTCCCTCTTGTATTTTTCATCTCGTGATTAAATCCTGCTTGATGCTTTTTCATTTTGCTTTAGCAAGAAGTACGAATAGAAAAACAGCAAAAAGTCATAGCAATGAATATGCACAAAAAAGTGATTCATGATATGAATAAATGGAGAAAATCAAGGAGAAATGGAGAAAATTTACTCATTCATTTGGCATGTGGAAAGTGATGAACACTTTTGTGTTGAGTCAGAAAGAAAATGAATGGAAGTTTTATGGTTTTCAATAGGCATTACGCCTCATGGTTTGATTTAATGAGTTGTTTATTTAGTGATTATTTGCTGAACTCAACTTCCTAACTAATTTTAATGAATCAAAGAAAGTTTGAGATAGAAGAAAATTAAATAAATATTTAGAAGAGCAAAAGAGCCATTACTTTTCTCTCTCTCTTACTCTAAAACTAATTGCAATCTCGAGTGAATGACGACTCTAGAGAACAAATTGCTTTATTTCAATCTATCCGTCTTACTTATCACATGAACAGTGATGAGTAGAAGGAATAATAAGAGCAGTAAGAGTCAATTTTCTGAAGAGCTTTCACATGCGATGTGCTTTTTAATCTCTTTTTCTCTCATTCTATAACTTTTTTTTGTGCTCACAACTCTCGTTATAAAGTCATCAGCAAGCAGCAGTGAATGGAAATGAAAGAGAGCTAGAATAATGGTATTATGTTGAACTCATATGAATGTTTTCAAACAAAATCGCTTTATAATGAAAATTGCTTCATTTTTGTAATATAAAAGAATCAACTTTTAACTCAAATTTCCTTTTATTCATTCTCTTGTGTATTATACTAAATGATATGAGTGAATTATGTTAATATTGACTTGGAGTATAAAATTTTGGAAAACTAATCAAATCTATGCAAATTGTTGACTTTCTTGCTATCTAAAATGCAAATTATACCTAAACTAATCTATTAAACTATTAAAACAAATTTGATTTTCATTAGCAATCATAAGTTTCTTTCACAAGTTACAATCTTCTCTAATTACTTTTAAGTCAATCAAAAAGCACTCATAAGCAATTATAAAACTGAGATTGTTATGAGAATTGCCGAAAAATTGGAATTTTTGACCATTTTCATCATTGTCATTATTGAAAGCCATTCAAAATTTTCCCAAACTCTCAACTCTCATAGTAGTGAAAATATGATTGCACTTTATATTTCACAAATGACATCGTTAGGTCATGAAATTCCATGTATGGAATTGTGCTACGCAAAGATGTGTGTTACTGTCTACATGCATGTATGTGACATTAGAATGTGTAATCTATGGCATGATGATATTTGAATAGGAAGAAGGAAATGGAAAAAGTTTTTCCTTGTATAACTGGAGCAGCAATGACACACTATAACAATTGTTATGAAGCATCATAAAAGCACCTCTCATTTCTTTTTAATATAAAGTTGCTGTTTGGAATATGGCATCAGATGGTTAGAGAAAGCTGTAATAAAGACAAACTGTTTGTATGTACATGCACTTCTTATCTAAACCATTTATGTTTCAATGTTTTTTAGATCAGTTTTAGAATAAAAATTTATTTAAATAAATTCAGTTTGTTTGGATATTGAAAGTAAAGCTTATAGATTTTTATTTTAATTAATACTCTAGTGACTATTAAAACATAGTTTTGAAACAATTTATCAACTAAAAATAAAGAAATATGGAATGAATTTTAAATTTGAAAATGTAAACAAAGATTTAAATAGTTGCAAAGTCTTGCATGAAGTTAACTGCAGACAAAATTTAAAAAAGTTAATTCAAATTTTTTAAAAATTTGAGAAAAAGCGCTTTAGTATTAAAAATTTTCAAGTGACAATTTCCTTTCTCTGGAATGTATATAACTTTATATCTAAACTACGTGCAAGGTTCTGAGAACGTGTTATGGCACTCTCTCAAATCATATGTGTGTATGTGTGTGGTAATTTACATAATGGGATGATAAACCCAGGTACAGATATAACATTGCTCACTGCTGTTACTGTTGTTGCCATCAAACAACAATAGGGAAGTCTCTTATGGATCAAGAGTCTTTTCTCTCATACATACTACACAGCACATAACACCATCCACTCATAACTATTTAATTTATTACTATCAACTTCACTCGTTTCATTTTCTTCTTTCTCATTGCTCTTGCTGCATTCTCTCTCTCTCTCTTATGCTACTACTGCTGAATTTACATTTAACGATCTTTTTTCCTTCCATTTTTACAACAACACACATACACCTCTATTCAGATACATACTGAAGAGAAAATGGGACATAAATTTTGAAACTTACCTACCTTATACACTCTCTCTCTCTATACTCATTGTTCTTTTGTTTTATTTTCACTCATTTCACTTTATATGTGAAAAACTTTTGCTTTCGGGATTATTCATTTCATTTATTCACATTTTTCGGGGTGTAGGATATGATCGTGTGTGTATTTTGTCGCTTTTCCGGTGAAAAATATGAACGAATAAGGGGAAAAAATTACTGTATATTTATATAATAAAAAAGCATGAAATCATCTCTTTTAGAGTTTCAGCTTTTGCTGTTGATGTACATTTCATAAAACAGTGAAAAATGTTAGGTGACTCTTTAGAGAAAAGCTGAAAAAGGTTTGACGTGAAACAGAAGAGCTTTTTTTGTGATCATAGAATTTTTTATCTGCTGTTACCCAGAGTAGCAAAATTTGTCGTTAATATGAAGAACATACAAAATTTTGTTTTAAATCTTAAAGCACATATTAAGTTTTGCCAATAAAAGATAAAAAATTTATTCTTTATTCTTTAATATTTATTAAATATCGTCTTCTCTCGAATAAAAGAGCCGACTTTTTCTTAAAATTTCAAGAAAATTTGCTCAGTTTTGTTTACTTTTGTATGAAAAAATATACGTTATTTCAAAAATGGCTCTTTTATTTAAATATTCGAAGGAAGACGGCAGATATAATGAATAAATTTTAATTATTTTCTAATTCATGTAAAATTTCAAATCTTATGATAAAGGAACAAAATTCTTCTTAGTTTTTAAACATATTCAATATCAAAAAATTTTAACAGTCATTTAAAATGAATCAAAGAATAATAAAGAGCTTGAAACATTTATAAAAACCTATTCAGTTCTTAAATAAGCCTTTTCAGCAAAAATTTTTCCTAAATATTCCATCACCTTCACTTCAACCACTTTTCACATGTCGAGTGAAGCTTTTTCTTTATAGATAAAATATCATTTAGACAAAACAGAAGGAAGAACATACAAAGAGTGAAAATAAAAAAGAGAAAAGTACTTTTTATGTGAGCTTTTTGAAAGTCATTTATAACACACTCCATTTATTATCAAAACTAGTATAAAACACGAAACGAAACACACAGCAGTATAGAAAAAGGAATGGATACTGTTCAAATGCCTTTTTTTCATGCAAGCTAAATTGTACAAATAAAAAAGAGAAAGAAGAAACTTTTCATCTGTGATTTAAAACTTTTTATTCGCCTTGTAAGAAGCAGAGATATTACAACCAGGAAAAAAAAGAAAAGTACAATTGTGGGAACAGTAACACATGGAGAAAGAGAGATGAGATTAGAGCACTTAAATTAAGATACTGCTCACTTGCCATTCTGTTTTTGCCCTTTTCCTACTATTGCCTAATATCACGCTAAAAGCATTTGTGGTTGAGTAAGGATATGAGAAGTAAAAACGCAATTTTAATCATCACTAAGTTAACATTGTTTGCTAGTAAATGTGAGGAAGCTAAAAGCGCAACTTTTCTCGTTGTTAAACTTTGTTAAAGGTATTATTGTATGTATCATAGTTGAGTAGTTTCAAAAATATGTAAAGTTTTCTAAAGACATTTAAGAAAAGAATAAATGAAATTATTCACTCATACTAATAAACTTTTCTTTGTCAAAAAGGATGCAAATTGCTTTTAATTAACTTTTTCTCTTTTCAACTTACAAATACGAGTTTTTCCTCTTCATCTCTAGGTTTTATGATGATTTTGGTTTTTCACGAGAATAAAAAGTTAAAATTTGCATAAAAAAGTTTTAATTAAAATTTCTTTTTATTCTCTTTGCAGAACTGTTGCAAAAAACAGCAGCATCACAACAAGGAAGTGAAAGAGAAATCATAAAAAAGCAAGAAACAAACAAAAAAGTGCTTACAGCTTCTCTCTTTCCATGCTCAACATCGTTCAGTTTAAATCGGGAGAAAGAAATTGAAAATATTACGACTCAGACATTGGCTGTCGCATACAAATGTCCTTATTATATAAAACTGCAACAAATACTTCTACTACTTGCTGTTCATTCTTTAAACATTTAAAATCGAGTGCTGCTGCTTCTATAAGAACGATTTAAATTAATCTCAAAGTGGGAAATTTAAATTATCATAAAGGGAATAAAAGAGTATGCAAAGTGGTAGAAACAATTCGAAAGCAACTGAGAGGCCGAACGAATTGCATTTAACAGAAAGAAGAAGAAAATTTGATTGTGACGGAAATATAAATATAACACTTAATAAATCATATTCAGATGATGATTCGCCATCAGAAATGAACTGCAAAAAAGTTATTGATAAGCCGACGCTTTACAAGCGTTTAACAATGGGATTATTGAGAATTAATGATCAAGAGAGTCGACAGCCTTTAGGTAATTATATTTATACACAAAAAATAAAAATCGATAAAATAAATTTATACATTTTCATTTCATTTCACAATAAACAACTCAATTTCCTTCCTTTCTTCCTCTATTCAGTAACAAACCGTTCATCACCAAATTCACCATCACGACGAAATTACTTTTATCACTACATCAATGCTGGTATTTATGATGTCGATAATAAATTCGGTGATTCCTGTCGACAATCGTTAACGTCAGTCGTTTTGGACGCTTCAGATATCAATGATGATGGTTCGGATAGTCGCAGTAACACAATTGAGTTCGATTTCAAGAAAAATATCATAAGAGAAACGAGCAGTGCTAATTGTAGTCCAAAAAGATACCTATTATCGTCGCTTAAACGCACCGATAGCCTTAATGCTAATCACCATATTGATGATGATGATGAAGATATAGAGTTAAGAGAAGCTTCATGGTTTCATTCTGGTTTGCCGAGAGAGTTGTCATTGGAGGTGCTTGCACAGCAAAGTCCCGGTGACTTTATAGTTCGTCGAACGAACAACAAAAATGGAAGTTATACACTATCACTTAGAGTTCCTGGAACATCACCAAAAATTGCACATTATTTAATTGTTAGAACACCAAGAGGTTATAAAATTAAGGTAAAGAAAACTTAATTTGACAAATTTAAAAGTTTTTATTGATTTTTAAAATTACATAGGGATTTCATAAGGAATTTTCATCTTTACGTGCTTTAATCACACATCATTCAGTGATGCCTGAACAACTACCAGTTCCATTAGCATTACCACGACCTCAAAATCTCAATCGAAAAAATAAAAACATTGATGACTACGATACGTATGCGAGGTTGAAAGATTTGCGTTCAATTTTTTCTGATTTGGATGTAAATTCTTAACCAACTTCAATTTGTGATGAAACTGCCCTGTGAATTGACTATGACGCTCTTCTATTTCCCCATTTTTGACAGTCTGAAAATTTAAAAAAGATAAAATTGTAAATAAAAATCAAAAACATTTCTTCCTTCTCTCACAAATACATTCCTGTTATATTGGTTACATAAAAATTAGGCGCACTAAAAATTTTATATCTTTTCATAGCATGTAGCTGTTCATTTACTTATGAAGAAAAATGAAACATTGTGAATTGGAACAAACATACACACATACAGATGATGAAAAATGATTAAAGTTGAAAAAATATAAAAATTATTTATTGAAATAAAAAAAGTTTGAAGTTTTTACTTTATTGGTTTCAGCAAAAAGTTTTGAGTGTTTTTATGAAATTTGTTTTTGTGCTACCAACAAGATGAGATTTATGAGGAATATTTTGGTTTATTAAAGTAATAAGATAAAAATTTATGTGTTTACTTCAGGTAAATTTATTCTATGAAGAATTTATAGATTTCTTTTTCTACTTTCGAAATTGGAAAAATTTTTATCTAATGGATTTCAAATGTTCTTCAATCTTTCACCAGTCATGCAATCTTTCCTTTTTCCTCTTTCAAATATAAAAGTCAAAAATTGATATCAATTGGAAAGCAAATCAAATTGCGTGAGTATACAGTTGCTTTCATGCATGATCTAACTTCTTGATAAATGTTTATTCCCAAAGGACATTATTGTATTGTCAATTTTTCACTTTTTTTGTCAATTCGAAAGAAAAGTGTCTCGAGAGAATGCATAAATGTGAATGTATGATCATTTTGATGAAAAAATGAGTAAACATGTTTTTCCAATTTTCTTATGATTTATTGATTTCATCCGAATGAAGGTGGAATGATTTATTTCACATTTATTGGAATTCATGTGAAAGTCAGACGAGTGGAGAAGGTAAATATGCAATCATTGCTTTTGCTGCTCCCTGAAGAGAGTGAAAAATGGTGGCAAATTCATAAACCTGCTGAATTATGATGATGGCAATGGCAGGCGAGCATAAATGTACACATCTGAGCTAAGGCTAAAGGGGAAATATAAATGGCTTCGCATTATAGTCAATTTATTTTTGTAGCAGTAAAAAGAGTAAAGAAAAAAGATGCTCAGCATCTTTGAATGATTTATTCTCTTCAGCTTCATATTAGAATATGTACACATAAAAGCACCTTTTTGAATATGGCCATAGAATTAGAAGAATAAAAGAATTTTTCTTTCCTTCCTTCTTCTTCTTTTTTATGAAATTGATGATTTTTACTCACATACAATTCTCTCTCTATCTTTTATGATCGTGTGAATTTTGCCACTTGCAATCATTTGAATGCATTTATGAGAAAGAAAATTTTATTTTTATTTTTATACAGTTGATGGAAAAAGAGGCAGAAAATTTCATTTTTTGTTCTGGGATTTATGAAAAATTAATTTAGATTAAAAGATTTTTAAAAAATTTTCCATTAAGGGAGAACATTCTGACAAAAAATTCAACTTTAACATAGACCTCGACTATAAATGACTAATAAAATTCACACAATAGAAAGTACTGCGTGATAATTTGCCATTAGCACTCCGCCATTGAATAAATTGAAGCGGGAAACTTGAATCACTAATGACTTACACATTTTTATGACTCCAAATAACACAATTCGTTTCATTTTCGCTCTATGCCTTGAAATTTAATGCTATTAATCGTGATTTCTTTTCTTCCAGTCAATTCCACATAAGGTAAAGAAATTTCCTTAAAAGAAAGAAGTCCTAATTAAAAAAAATATCGATCAAGGCGTCTTTAGTTGCTGCTGCTGTCGAGCAAGTGAAGAGAAAGAAAAAATTAATGGGTGTGTGAACAGCAGAAAAGAAATTTATGAAATTTTCATGAGAGAGAGAGCCACAACGCGAGGGGATGTTTGGCTGCGAATATGATTTATGAGAGGAATAAGAAAAGTGACCGTTCACACAAGAGCCATAGATTAATCATCTTTTTGTGTGAGTGTACAATATTTAAAGACGATATACATGTGTACATCTATTATTATCAGTGACGTCAGTTGAATGAGAATGAGAGAATAAAGAGAAAAAAGGCATAGAATTGAGACAAATGAGCTTCAGTATTTTTAAATTACTCCTAGCAACAACATCTACAGAGCGATGGTTTTTAAATTTAATTTGCCTCTATTTATTGTGCTGTTTTGCATGCACAACTGCATTGATTTGATAAACGGACGCTCCATCATCAACACAAACAGCATTTTTGCAACGCCACAAATTAATAATGATCCAATTATCGGTATTCTGGCTGAGGAGATGCTGTATTCGCTCGAAGACAAGTATCCTGATCAATATCATAGCTACATTGCTGCATCATATGTGAAATTTGTTGAAGGAGGAGGTGCTCGTGTTGTGCCCGTTTGGTAAGCTTTAAACACATTGCTGCTGAATGATGAAAATTTTTATGTGACGCTCCGAAAAAGTTTTTTTTTTTGCGTGAGAGATTATAGCAATTCAATAGGAAGAAAGAAAATGTATAGAGCATATTGAAACCCAGTTGGAGATATTTAAAATATTTTATTACAAAGAAATTTTGTGATTATTAATTAATTTAAATTAAAAAATCTTAATATTTGTCTTTGTTTATGAAGGCTTCTATCTCATTTGTGTTAGTGAGTAAATATTTAGAAAATTATTCAAATCTTTACAAATATATTTTAGCATTTAATGAAATTATTTGCTTTATCTTTTTTTATATAATTCTAAATCAGATACAATGGCTCTGTATAAGAAACAATTAGATGCTTTGAAAAAGATTTCTTCACAAAGAAAAAGTTTGTTTATGAAATTTTATCAATCAATTGTTTCATAATTACATGTAAAAATTCTTATCTCTTTTTGTTACATATATTTCAAGCTGGGGCACTAATCGATTTTCCCTCACTCACTTTTCCTCGCGCAATTCCTAGTGAAAAAAAATTTCCATTGCAAAACATAAGCCATAAGCTGAACCTAAAAACGAAAAATATACGAGAAATGTAAAGGCTAATTTCCTAAACACGGAGAGTGAGGGAAAAATATTTTTTGTCCTATCAGCCTGAAATCACTGTGTTGTTTTCCAAGAGCGAGAAAAGTTTGTCATTCAGTCTCAGCGGCACTCATGGCGTTGATTAATTATTTCAACACTCATTCACTTTTACTTTTTTTTATTCTTCTATGCTGTTGCTGATGCAGGATTGGCAAGCCACGTGAATATTATGAAGATATCATGTCAAAACTCAACGGGTATGAACAAAAATTTCATATCTGTTAGCTTGTTCGTTGATTAGCTTGTTTTCTATTACAGAATTCTTTTTCCTGGTGGCGCGTTATGGTTTAATCAAACAAACGGCTATTCTGAAGCGGGAATGCATATTTATCAAATTGCAGAAGAAATGAATGATGAAGGCGACTATTTTCCTCTCTGGGGAACATGTTTAGGCTTTGAACTTCTCACATATCTCTCTGCTAAAGGACAAGAGCATAGAATTGATTGTTCATCTAATAGTCAGGCTCTTCCTCTTGTTTTTAAAGATGATTTTCGTGAAAGTCGAATGTTTAAAAATGCTCCGTCACATGTAATCGAAATTCTCCGTACTGAACCCGTCACAGCAAATTTCCATCAATTTTGTGTAACAGAGAAGGTAAATGTTCGCGATGGCAGGCAATTTTATGTGAGTGTTATTTATGAGACATTGTTTTGTTGTTTTTCTGTCATTATAGAATTTGACGGATTTTGATATCGATAAAGAATGGCGTGTAATGTCAGTGAATGATGATTGGAATGGCTTGGAATTTATATCAACAATTGAGAATTATCGCTATCCATTCTATGGCGTTCAATTTCATCCCGAAAAGAATTTATACGAGTGGGTGCGTAATAAAAATATTTCGCACACTACAAATGCTGTGATAGCTTCGCAATATTTTGCTGAATTCTTTGTCAGTGAAGCACGTAAAAGTGATCATCATTTTGCTGATGCAAAGACTGAAGATCTACATGTAATTTATAACTATCCTGCAATTTTTACTGGCGCAAAAGGCTCTACTTTTGAACAGTCTTACATGTTTCCTGAAGATGTTGATTACGCACAAACTGATGGTGCTCGTGGTACTTATTTCAGTATTTTTGTTACATTTATAGCTTCATCAATATTAAAAATATTTGAATAAATGAAAACTTTTTATTTCTTTTAATCTTACAGCTCGAGATGCTTCAATGGTTTAATTGAGAGCAACTGTTATCTAAAACCTACCGACTACTAAATATTTTTTTAAGCTTCTTATCTTATCAGCAATTGTAGACATCAAAAGGCAATTACATGTCTAATGACAAAATTTATGAACTTAGGTAGTAGTGAAAAAGATAGAAATGATAATCTTTCACTGTGCTGTAAATGTTTTTAATAATTTACTACTGATTAGACAAAATAAAAACGTGAAATATTCCGAGATAAGGAAGATAATCAAATATTTTATGTTTACTGCCAAATGGTGTCGAAATATTTTCGATTAAAAATGATTTATGACTCAATTTATTTTTAAAATATTTTATTTATTCTTAGTTCTGTTTGAAACTCAATTATTGAACTTCAATAAAATTTAAAATCATTTAAAGAAAAATCTTTTAATTTACTTTATTTAAATTTCACGAAACTTTTCAGAAAAATCAAACAGAAAAGAAGAAAATTTCTCTCGTTTTCATTTCTTTTAAAGTTGAAATTCTAATTGAGTTTCTGCTTTCCTTTTTGAGTTTCTTTCAATTCGCAATAAATCTAATTAGTAATGCAATAAAATTTGATTGAGAAAGAAAAACATGAAGAAATTTGATTTCTTGATTCTTCCTTAATAATCAATAAGGATAATCTTTTTAAAGAAATAAAAAAGTTTGTGCATATTAAAAATTCAAGCATGAAAACATTTTGATATTTATTTTTTTCTGTAAACTTTTTTCTTTAATTTATCATAAAAGAAAATTTCTAAGATTAAAGCAACATACTATAAATGTATTTCAGTGCAAATAAATGTAATGCACAGGATAAACTAAATAAGAAGAATGATGACCTCAGGACATTTCAGAAAAAAGGAAAGGGATAAATTGTGTTAACTAAATTAAGAAACAAACAAACAAGGAGAAGTGTCTAAACTTGAGTGTTTTCAATTTATCATCTTCTGACTTCTGCCTCTTATTTTTATTTATTTTTCAATTGTGAAAGATTACATTTTAGAGAAAAGAAAGTTGTTAACTAAAAATGAAAGGAAATAAATTTTTAAAATCAAAATTTAGTTTTCTATTTGATGAATTTTTAACTCAAATGTATCTTGCCTGATGAAAAAATTGCTATTATTATCAGACACTTTTGTCCCACATTATATTATTTGTATTTCCCTCTTCATTCTCTTCATTTTCGTCTCAAGCTTCAAGCAATTATGTGTGCACAGAGAATGAGCTAGCTAGTGAGAGAAAAATTGTATGTACACAAGAAAATTGCAACATTTAAGAGGAAGGAAGAAATGATGGAGAGCAAGAGAGTGTGGCAAAAGAAAAAAAGATGAAGAAGAAAGTAAAGTTTCTCAAGCAAAACTGGAGACGGAAAATTTACCATTATAAGAATTAAAGTTGATGGATAAGATTTTATGGGGGAATTTAGAGATGTTTGTAGATGCTTATAACGTATGATGTATGAACTACAATGTTTGAGGGGATGCTTGAGAGGGCTTTAACGTAATTTATCATCAGAGTTGTCCAAACGAAATCATTCAATTTTCATTTCCATTCACACAATACATAAATGCTCTTGGCATTTTCATTCCTTTACTTTTCTTAATTTCGTAAAGTGATTTAATTTTGTTTCCTTTGTAACTGCCATTTTTAAAATTGATTCAAAATTTTCAAAAGTAAACAAAAAAAATTTCACGGATTGTTTTTGCTCATCAAAATGTTACAAATTTATAACAAATACCTCTTAAAAAGCTGTAAGTTATGTTTTTAATTAAATTTAAAGAAATTATAATTCAATTAGTTTCAGTATTTTCAGCTGTTTCATTCAGAAAAATACATTTTACTGCAAATTTTAACATCGACCAAAAATGGCGAAAAGAAATGAGATTACCAACAAATCCAAATAAAGAATCGCCACTCACTTGCCTTGCTGACTTTTCATATATGGATGGACGACAAACACCATTAGGAGTAAGTTAAAAATGTTTCAGTAAATCTCATTGTTTGCAATTTTATTTTTTATTTCAATAGAAGAACCAAAAAAGACGATTAATGCAGCAGCGAAAGCTTACACAATACATTGTGAAGGGAATTTCAGAGATAGATTTTGCAGTAGAACGATATGAGAAACTCTAAGTTGAAGCTAAACAGAAGAGAGCAGAGATTTCAGATAGTAAGCTAAAAATGAAAGGATTCAAATTGCTACAAAAGCAAAAGGTTCAAGATTCAGACAATATAAAAGAGTAAAAAGGCAGCTATAGATAGTAGGTAGTAGTAGAGATGATGATGCTGATGAATTTTGATAATACTTGTAAAGAGAATTTTTCCCAAAAAAAGAATGGAATGAAATATAATGAAATGTTTGCAAAAAATATGAGGAATAGAGATGAGAGCTTATGCCTTTTGCATCCCTTATTTTTTTATCATGTTCAACAGTATAAAAGAGAGAGAGAGAAAATTCCTTTATTATGTGTGTAGAAGGATTTTCATGCTCTTATTTATATGAAAAAGAATCTTATGAATCAATAGATAGAAATGTATACATATAAACGAGACTTGCTATCGAGGCATTTCGTTTTTTAATCCAAATAATGCTTGAATTTATAATATTTACATGTCGGAAAAACTTTCTCTTCATTTCTTTGATATTATCTCAGCTTAAAAAAATTCATGAATTTTTATTTCATATTTTGGGAGCTAATAAAAATGGAAAGAAGGCAAAATCATATTTTTTCGGCAAGTCTTGCCTTTTCACACAATAAAACAATTGCTTGTGGTTGTTGAAGCAAGATAACTATCATGACTTCAACTCGTGCAAAGTATAAGAATTTTTACGCAAATAAAACATGCAAGCCATAAAGAGAGGAAGCCGCTAATTTGCTTGAAGGGAGGGAAAAACTTGAAAAAGGTAAAAGCGGCAATAAAAATTTACTATCTTCACGAGTTCTCTTTCTCTCATTTCTCTTTGATCGATAAAACTGAATAAAAAATACATGAAAAAGTTTTTATATTAAACGACAACACACACACACGCATAACTTTTTAGCTTGAAATATAAAAATTTTCTTTTTACCTCGATTTGTTTCAAATATTTATAAAACTATAGTAAAATTATATAGAGCTATTCATACGGAATAAAATTGATTTTTTAAGGATTTAAAGAAAAGAGCTTTTGAATTTTATTTTGTGCATAAAAATATTCTTTTTATTTATCTATGACTAATAATATTATGTGAACTTTTTCACATTGATGTTAATTTTGTATACAATTTAGTTAATCAATTTTCTATAGCGAATTTGTAATAATAGAAGCCCAACTGTATTCATTCAACTAAAATACAAATTCACAGCCAAAATGTGTAATTTTCATGAATAAAATTAGAGTAGAATAAATAAATGCATGAAATATTCATTTAAATCACACGCTTGCATAATTAGGAATTTTCACTACATAACTAATGCAATAGAATAGAATATAGCGAATATTTAGATGAGTTTATTTTCAAATGGCTCATCACAATACTCCAAAATAATAAAACCTCTGCAAATGTAATGAATGAAAAGAAAAATTGATGAAATCAATATGAGTTTATTGAATACAGACTCCCCATCTACTCATACATCTATCATTTTATCATTATTCATAAATATGAGGAGAAAATCATAATATTGTGAATGTATGCTGAAAAAAAAAACTTCCCTTTCAATAAAACGAATGAAAAGTCTTCTTCGCTGCCATTTCCAAACACAGCACATCAGCAGAAATATTGTCAGGGACGATATCAATCTCATTTTGCTTATCGCAAAGTTCACTCACAGTTGGAACCTCTGTTCTGTTGAGATGAATTTCTGTGTGTATAAATATAAATTCTCTTCCAATTGAGTAAAAGCAGTAAGGAAAAAAGGCAGAATTTTATCCATTCTATTAAATTCAGATGGAAGGCAGTGAAAAAGAGAGAGACTACCTTTAACCTTAAATACAGGTACTGAAAAGCTTCCATTTAATATTATGCCATTCACAAGAACCATTTGAAGTCAATATCGACTCAATATCAATATTATATGATGGAAGGAAAGAAGCAAAAACCTAATAATAAGCATGTAAGAAAAGGGATATATATTGAGACTAAATGAATGTGTATGTGTGTATATGTCTACAGATATTGCAATAGGTAGAAATGCTTTCAATGAAAAAAGAAAAATAGAAGATTTAAGTTCTGTTTCTCTCCTCCTTCTATCGCTATCCTCCTCAATGCTCCATAGAAATTTATTTCTATGAATGTCAAATACAAGAGCTCCATACAATAATTTAAATGCTCATTTTATCATGAATGTGAGAAGCTAAAAAAGAGATAGACACATACATAGAGAGTGAAAGGGGAAGATTTAATAAAGCAGAGAGGAATATTTAAATGAAAAGAATGTGTCGTTTGTTACTAGTTAGGTGGGTGTGGGAAAAGTCATAGTTTTTGTGCTTGCCTAAACGATATTTCCTTCAATTTTATTTATAGAGAGAAAGACATAGACAAAAAGAGAGTAAATAGGATGAATGTAATAGAAAAAGTCTATTTAATTATGTAATAAAGTTTTATGATAGTTATTTATGCGGATTACATGCAAGTCTCTTTAAATACACTCGGCTGTTTTTGTCTTTTTCTCTCTCTTTTTATTCAGTGTAGAATTAAATGAATTTTCTCATTTTAAAAGGATTATTGTTGAAATTTTTTTAGAAATCATCTGTATGAGACAAACTGACACAGAAAATCCCTCGATTCTCATCAACAACTCAATTCATTAAACAAGAAAAAGCTATTTACTCTTAAATACAAAAGCACAATATAGCAACAAGATCATTGCACAACAGAATATATAGAGAACAGAAGTCTTAATTGGAATCCAGTGGAATTCATTTCTAGTAAAAATATAATAATGTAAGTAATAGTCGTTCACCCAAGCATAGATAATTGAATTTTAATCCTCATTTTCTCTCTCTCATTCCTCAAGTGCTTTCTACTATTGTTTGAGTGATAAACAAGATGAATGAAAACTTTTATATTCAATTTTATTTCATTGTATTGCTTCAGCTGCTTTACTATATGTCTGTCTGTCTGGAATATTCATCAGTTCCTTTTGAAAATAAACAGAAGACTGAAAAATCCAGAAAAAAGTCTATGTTTGTTTGAATTTACGACAGTTTTAACTCTCTGTTGCTGCTTTACCATCACCATCTGCCAACAATGTCTGTTTTCAACATGCCACAAATCAATTAAATCTTCTCTCAGTATATACACTCACACATGTGTTTGCAGAGGATATCGAGTAGTAAAAGCAGATTGGAGAATCATAAAGTTAAGTGAGGAATATATTAAAGAGGATTTTAATTAACTTTAGAGAGAAAGAGGATGGTAAAATGGTAGCATTTTGTTAGCTTACTACTTTATTATACAGACACTTACTTTTTTCCACATCACTCTCTCTAGTGAGAGTACATGCAAATCCGACAAGTAAAAAAATCTTAATAAAAAGTTTCTCGAAAAACTGCATGCCAGAATGATGTGACAGCTGCGAAGACATTTAGTACGAGAAAAGTTTTCCCATTCACATAACTTACTGACACATCCACCTTCTAATTTCATTCACTTAAAGCACAAAAGTTGTCTCTCTTGTCTCCATGCTGTGTAAATTTTCATGTTTTCTAGAGCACGTTAAAAACTTAATTCGTTTCCCTTTTTTCTCTTCATCTTCTTCTTATAAGATACTCATTTCACAAATTGAAGAACGCTGTTAGACTCGCATGTAAGGAGAAAAACTTTATCTACTTCAAATCTTTGATAAAAGAGCCTGTAAAATTGAATTGCATTCCACAAATAAGCAGCAGTGACAGATGATGAAGTTCTCATGGCAACTTTTTCAAATCCATTAAATTCACATTTCACTCTGAGGCTGAAAAGTTTTCCATCATCTTTCAACTCCATCGCGGAGAGAAAAAAGAAAACTTTTTTCATCTTTTTTATTATTTATAGATGAAGGAAAATTTTCCGCTCGAATAGAAAAATCATCGTTAAACTACCAGCAAACAGCCATTAAGGTTTTCGAGTGCACTTAAGATGGTATAAAGTTAAAGTTGTGTGTAAATGCGAAGAAGAAATAAAACTTTTCTAACATCGTTAAGCGGTCGATTATAGTTGAATTTCTTCTCCTTATATAGCAATTACGAAATTGAAGGAAAATTATGAAAGATTTAAAAGTAAACTTGAAGCAGAGTTTGTAAATTAAAATTTTTACTCGAACTTGATTTCATAACTATTATGACTGAAAAATTTTAAAATATATTAAAAGAGTATTTTGAAATTTTTTGACTTGTTCTTAATTTGATTTAATAACATCTGGATTATCATAAATTCAAAATTTTGTCTTATGAAACATTAAAAGCTTTTACAGAATTTTATACAAATTGTTGAAATTTGATCTTAGATAATCAAAAGGCACAAATTTTTTACCAAGTAAACAATAATTAAGGGATAATGATATTTATTAATTAAATTAATGTTTCATTATATTGCAATTTTCTTTATCTATAAATGCTCATCATCATTATCATCATAGTATCAACAATAATAAGAAAGAAGAAAATGAAAATGACACTCATAAGAACGACTTGTTGCTTCACATATTGTGTGTATATATAATACATTCATTCACTGTGTACAGAACGAAAGAGGAAAAAAATATTGAGGTAAATGAAAAAATAATCAAAAACAAATTTGCAGCTGCTACTATTGGAGCATAAATATTGCTTCTCTAAATGTGTGCGAATAAAGAAAAAATGAACGAAATCTCCTTTCAGCAGCTCTCAAAAAAGAAGGAAATTGCATAATTTAAAGAATCTTTTTATGGCACTGCTGCGGTAAAATCAGATTGTGAGCGGCAGCTAATTTGCATTGATTTGATTTCTTTTCCTTATGTTCTCTCTACAAATCGTTTGAATTACGGTATGCTTGAGATTTTCGGGTGAAAAATGTGGAAAAATATCATCATCTAATCTTGCTAAAGGTGAAAACGAAATTGAGGAAATTTTTTGTGTTGAAAAAGCGAGAATTTTTCTTCCTTTCGCTTTCTCATTTCAGCGTGAAAATATTTTATTGAAAATCATGGTCGTAAGAAAGAAAACACATTCCGTAATATTGCTTATCGCCGATTCAAGTTCTCACTTTTTTGTAAACATAACTTTATAATAGTTTAGCAGTTTAGTTCAGTGTGTCAAGGTCCTTTGAATTGCATCGTGTTTATTGAGTTTTCTGCTTGTCGGATGTTATATTTTGTATATGAGGACAAGTTCATAATGACAGACACGATTGAGACAGTGCAGCATACTTTCATGTTAAAAAATTTATTTTTATCGATTTTCTATGTTGAATTTTTCGACATTTTTTGAAAGTTGTCCTCACGTAATTTGAATTAGAGTTTTCTCATCGGGATTGTTTTTCATGTTATTATTTTGTTTGTTTGCCTTTTATAATGGAAAATTTGCAAAACAATACTTTTTCAATTCAATGTCAAAGTTTCCACTAACATTCATTACCTAATACAAATGCCGAACGTTTTTCTTATCAGTACTTGTTCTCATAATTGACAAATTTCAGATGACTTGTAAAACACAAAATATGACACAAATTTATGATAAAAGACTTTCAATGTTAAATACCAACAAATTGGTATAAATTGATGCCTTAACTGTCAGTTATTGTTCATTAATTGTTTTAGTTTCTTTCAGTCAATGTTAAAGTGTTTTAGTGAAGAAAAATGAAGAAAGTTCAATTTATTTTATTCTGTATTGGAGTGTTAAGTGAAATTTCAAATTGTCAAATTATTCGTAGATTACCAAGTAAATCTATTTTTAATTCTTTTAAGTCTCAGTTACAATAAAAAATTATTCAATAGATCCACTGATCAATATTCACTGCGGCCAACATAGCTTTATACGACATGTCAATCTAGTGCCAAATACACGACCAAATCAAAACGTTCCAACAACTTGCACTTACAGAATTCACGCAATAAGTGGCTTCATTTGTCAAATGCGATTTGAATTTCAGGAATTTTCATTATTGCCGCCAGAACCATTGCCTTATCCAGTATGTGCGAGTGAATCTATGACAGTTGGAAATGTGACACTATGTGGTGTCAATACCGGTCAACATAGTAAGTAATTTTGTCGCTTCACATTTTCAAATCGATTCTACACATATTTTCTCACCTATCGTTCAGTTTATGTGCCAATCAATCCTTTAAGAGGTGAAAGATATCTCGATGTGACAATCAATACACAGCAATCAGTGAGCAACTTAAATCCACGCTCGACATGGAAAATTTCAGTACACCAATTTGAATGTCCATTGGGTCAGCCAAGAAAAGCAAATGCAGTTGCACAAAATATGCCTCAACGACAAGCAAAAATGGGGCTTTTTGGCGATTGGGTTGCACCGCTTGGTTGCTTGCAATATTTTAATCAACAAAACGGAACTGTTGAAAGCTTCAATTTAAATAATGGAGTTGGTGAGTTGAATTAAAATTTAAAAATTAATTTAGGTGTATTTATTTATTAAATATAGGTCCATATATTGGTAACATGAACTATGCCATATGCTTCCGTAGATTGCGAGAAAATACCTCAATAAGGTTTGTACAAGCTCATCATTATTCTGAACACACGAAAAAAGAATAAACAAACAATTTTCATCTCAACGGCAGATTTATTCCTATGATTTTCCGTATGGGCTATGCATTCACAACTGCAAACAATACTGGCTTTGATGACGCTTGCTATTCGAGTACACCAACACTAGGTCGCGCAGAAGATTATATCTTCATACCAAATGCTATAGCTGAGGGCTCCGCCACTACGCCAGCAGTTCGTGCATCGCGCTTCTGTGGCGAAAGTGTGCTTTCACAAGTAATTACAAGTTCACCTCCTGGCGGACCATTCATGATATATTTCAACTCAGATCAACTTTACGAGGCGCCTCTTAAAGAGGAAATTGGATTCAGATTCCAATATGAAATTGTTTGAAAATTGTCCAGACACTTTTTATTACTATCGGATAGGGTTAGCAGTAGCAGTTGCAGAAAAGGGAATTTCATTTACATAATAAAAACGAGAAGAAAGAAATCCAATAAAAATTTTCTATTCTTTTCTCTCTCTCTAACTCGTAATCTAATTCAATTCGCTTTCTATTCATTTTATGTTCGTGATAGAAAAATTTTCTTAGTTGTTCAACATAATCGTTGAATTTTACAGTTTTTCATTTGAAATCAAATATTGTCAAATGTGCAGATTTAAAATTGAAATTTTTGAGTGTACTTTGCTGTTAGCTTTTGATCTGTTTGAGTATGTAACTATAGTTACTTTCATAGATTCAATCAAAATAAAAAAAACGTGAAAACATTAAATTGTGAAAGTCAAACCATAGTTTGAGACATGCACTTCCAATTACAGAGTGATATGAAAAATAACATTCAAAATAGTAGTGAAAAAACTCGTAAAAATCAATGTCTGTGATTCTTCTCGAGAGAATAAATTTTTTATACCTCTCCATGAGCTGCATAAATTTCACTTCATTTTTATTTCATTCTATTCCACAAATTTCTGCTCACTCGCCACACATGCGATATCTATCGTCATTTCCGATGGACATGTCTAGTCTGCTGCAATTCAATATAAAAGTTTCATTAAAGCACTTTCAACTATTCATGCTTTGATTTGATTTTTTCTCTCTCTCTTTCTAAAAATTGAGTTCTGTTATAGGTGTATCAAAATTAAAATCAATTAATTCCAACATAAGAAGTCATCATTGTTTTCCGCCTTCTTTCTTCAATCCTCTTGTGTTTTGCTGTAAACAGCTTTGTGCTAAATAATTGCCGTGTTAATTAATTTAAGAAACTTTGTTTTCTTTTCATTTTCTTTCTTTACCCATAAGCTGTTGTTGCCACCAACAAAGTAATTTAAGTCTTGACGTAAAATTTTCATTTTCGCTTTTGTTTTGAATGAGGGTGGAAAATAAGAAAAATTTTGAAATCGAAACAAAAATGAGAAATGTGAAAAAGGGTAAAAAGAAGCTCAAATAAATAAATACTAAACCAGATGCCAAGTACCCATTTACGGATTGGTGTACTTTAGCGCATTTTTGGGGCCACGGATCAGTTTTTGTTAACAAATTACAAGATTAACAAATTCGTTTTCATAAACAGAAGCTTAAGCCTTAA